>VMDO01007024.1:30927-94853 GCA_007922755.1 Pedetes capensis | reverse complement strand
TGGGTCACTATGAGTCGGATACAGACTCAACAGCACCTAATAACAACAACAACATATCAAAACATAGCCTTTTTTTTTTTTTTTTTTTTTTTTGCAATTTTAGTTTAATGAAACCAATGGACGTGGGCAGGAGGACTGCCTCACTCTAGACAGAAGGTGAGTCCAGGTTTTGAGTTTTTTGTTTGTTTGTTTGCAATACTTGGAGGTTGAACCCAGGGCCTCACACATACTTTGCAAGTGCTCTACCACTGAGCTGCACCCCAAATCCTTTTTTTATTTTTTATCTTTTTTTATTGGAAATGTTTAATGTACAACTTAATGGGTTTCATTCTGACACGTATTTCATTGTGCAAGTTGCCTCTGGCCTTGAACTCAGGATCCTCTTTTCTCTACCTCATGAGTCACTGTGATTATAGGCATGTGTCATGGTGCCCAGCTCAGGTTTTGTTTTTTAAAGAGGACACTGCACATTGCTTCCCTTCTGACATCTGCTGTGTTCAATCAACATCCAACACTCATTAACAGAGCATCTACTCTGTATCTAGAATTTGTCTTTGGAATCATCCCTAAACAGACCTTTGATAAAAACACCAAAGGTCACTGGTCTACTTCATACCTCTCAGTAGGTTTCATTCATGCAGAAACCTGAAAAGTAATGTTTGCCATTTTCAAAAAGAGGGCTAAGAAACAGAATGGGTCAGAGCAGTTAAACTCTTTTTACAACCATTTTTCAAATGAACAATCGATGTATTATAATCAAATTGTAACACACTGAAGACTGTCAACACAGTTTTACACTCCCATAGTTCTTGCACAACACTCAGTAACAAAACTTCTCCTAGGTCATCTCTCTGTGTGTTTATTTAAATGTTTTCTAAATGTGTCCTTCCTTGATTAAGAAGCTATAGCTCTATGTGATTTGTTTTGTTTTGAATTCAGGCTGCACATGTCTGTTCATGTGAAATTCTACAAGTAGATGGAGTTCAGCACAACAGCATAGGTGCTCTACAGTCAAATCCTGGGCGCACATGCCCAGTGAGTACCATCAGCAAAGTATCTGGGACAATTGTTTAAGAATCAGCGTATGTTTGGCTTTGAAATAAAAATATCTTAACTGTCCTTCCTTGAAACTTCTGGGTCAGTTTAACCAAAGAGTACTCTGCTATTGTACAGTGAGCTGACACCTTTTACAAGGCAAATCAGGATTTTCTCAACACTTTGCAGAAAGATAACAAAAACAAGTTAAAAATTAGATAAATTCTAGCAGCTTAAATGTCACGGATATCTGTCCTACAAACTGAGGCCCCTTTTGAATTTCCCTGGGAAAAAGAGTTACCCTACTATTTAAAAGTATGAGAACTACTGCCCTGTTATAACACAGTTAAAGTATGTCTGAGAAGTGAACCTTCACCTATGCATCATGCCTCAAGCATGTTGGAAATCTCAGGCATTGTTTTAGACACCAGGCCCTTGCTCCCATGGAAGGCTAATTTTATAGAGGTACAGCCAATAAGTAGGGACCTGTGTACTCCAGCAGGAGGTGAGAAGGGCTGTGGTGAGAAATAAGCCAGAATAAAGGGTAAAGGGGGTCAGGATCTGGAAAGCGGCAATCCTTATCCATCGGTTGGTAGGGAAGGTCTCTGAGGGACATTTGAGCAAAGGCCTGCAGGAAGTAAACAAGTGGATCATGCCATTTTCTAGGGTGAGAACATCCCATACACAGGCAATAGTGAAGGTAAAGTCCCTAATGAGGGAATGTGTCCAGAGTGCTCAGGGAACACCAAGGAGGCCAGAGCAGCAGGAGCAGCAGGAAGTCAGATGAGAGAAACAGAGGAGGGGATGGGAGGGCCTAGAAAGCACAGTGAAAGGCTCAGCAGAGGAGCACTGAGCTGATCCACATTATAAAAGGTGCACTGGAACAGGGTACAGTGGCATATGCCTGTAATCCCAGTGACTCAGGAGGCAGAGGCAGGAAGACCAGGACTGATCACGTGTTTGAGGCCAGAGGCAGCCTGTGTAACTTAGTGAGACCCTGTCTCAATTTAAAACATGCAAAAGGGGCTGGGGGAACAGCTCAGTGGTAAAGCACTTGCAAAATATGTGTGAGACCCTGCATTCAGTCCCCCAGTACCACAAAAATAAATATATAAATAAATAAACAAACAAACAAACAGTAAAAATAAAAGGCACACTGGGCTGCTATGCTGAATAAGAGTGCCGCAGGCAAAGGCTGAGGAAAGGAGACAGACAGGGCAGCCATATGGAATCCCAGTTAGAGACTGGGCCAGGCAGAGAAAGAAGTAGGTAGATTCTAGATACATCTTAAAAGTGGGGTCAGTAGAATGTGCTGACCGATAGATTTGGTTGTAAGAGACTGAGAAAGTCAAGGGTAACTCCGAAGGAATTGAGGAAATGCCATCCCACGATACACCACTTTGGTGTGCTGGTGACTTTAGACCGAAGGCACTTGGGGAATAGCATAGGCAGGGAGGGGTTTCTCTGAGCCCCTCGTCTGTCTAGTCACAGATCCTCCAAAAAGAGCCCCATGGTCCTCAGTCCCTTCCCTGCATCTCACCAACCAGGGAGGACCCCGGGATCAGCACCAGGCCCAGACTTTGTCGTGGGTTCTGCCTGTTATGAGGGTCCTTTCATCTTCCTCAGGAGCCCTTTCCCTCCCCTAAGCTGCCTATGTCCTCCTCCACTCTGAAGAGGGTGTACATGCTTCTAGATATCACTGGGCATCGAGGTGCTCAATTTTCTTTCATGAGATACCCACATGCACGTAGTAAATTTGCACATCTTTTCTCCTGTTAGTCTGTCTACTATCAGTTTATTTCAGAGACTCACCCTCAACGAGTAGAGGGACTGTCTTCTGGCCCCTGTGGTTCTGGAGATGAAGGTGTGACTCTATCACTCTGCTCCATCTGGAGGCTACAGCTGAGAGACATGCACCTGGCAAGGCCGGCAAAAAGGGAAGATTTCACACCAGCTCAGTTCCCAGAATCTTTCCCCATAGATCTGGTCAAAGGAGGGTGGTAAGAGTTTCTCCTTATTGTCTTCCAGATGCCCATCTTCCAGATTTAGATCAGCAGGAGAAATATTTGTGTGAATTCAAACTTGGGTAAACAGAGTGTAGATTTTGAGGGGTTTGGATTTTAGTTTTGTTTTTTGAGACAGAGTCTCAATATGTAGTCCAAGCTGGCCTCAAATTTGCAATCCTACTGCCTCAGCCTCCGGAATGCTAGTGTTACAGGATTATGCCACCCTGCCCGCCTTTGGACTTTGGGGGTTTTCTTGTGTATGACTACTCTTGTTTTCTGATCCCTTCCCTACCAGAGATGGTAATTGTTTTCCCTTCTCTGTGGTTCAAGTCATGGGTCATAAAGAGGAGAATCTTAGGGCACAAACACAGGCACAGGCCCTTGTATGCCTGTTCTTCAAGCCAACCTCCCAGGCTGATGAAACCATAGTTCTCACCGGACAGGTGTCTTTTTAGGCAAACTTTGCTGTGAGGGCCCTAGACAAAAACTAGATGGGGACCCTCTTTTTGTCTTATTTTATGCCCCAAGAGCTTGGCTCTTTAACCAGTGAGAACACCAGCTCTGGTCTCTGCCAGCTAAAGACACAAGCCAGCTTTTGTCGGGCAGCTGGTCAGACAGGCAGGGAGCCCGAGACATGAGACTACAAGTGGCAAGCACTCTCTTTGCCCCACCATGCCAGCTCTCCAGGGAGTTGGTCTCAGTAAGAAGTTAGTCCATAAACAGCTTTTGTCATGCCCATCTTCATTGCTTAGTTGTTGTTGTTGTTGTCAGGTGCCGTCGAATCGGTATCCAACTCATAGCGACCCTCAGAGGGTTTTCAATGGCTGACTGTTTCGGGATTGCCTTGGGAGTGGATTGCCAGGTCCTTCTCCCATTTTTGCGGTGCTGGGAATTGAACTCAGGACCTCAGAGACTGCAGCACAACGCTCTACCAACTGAGCTAATTCCCAGCCCCCATTGCTTAGTTAGCGCTGGGAAATGCATATCCCAATACCACCTTCCTGGTATCACGGATTGGTGGGTCTACAACCAGAGTGGTCCCAAATTCTGGGGGAGACCAAAGACACTGTTTTCAAATGTATTCACTATCCTTCGCTGCCTGCAGCAGTGAAGGTCTTTGCTCCTTAGTGTATCTCAGGAAGCGAACCAGTAGGATCATAAAAGCCGCATCCTCTGTACACTCTAGGAATGCCCCTTGCATCCACAGTATTCTAAACCTCCTGCTCTTTCCATAAAAAAAGTTATTGATTGGAGTCACTTCTAGAATAAGTCAGCTACCTTCTAAACTTGTCTTACAGGTACCAATGGGAAGACCAAATTGAAAAAAAAAAACATCATAAAAGAAATGTAACAGCTGGCTTCAGAAATTCCCTTGGAAACATTAAAAAGAAAAAATCAGATTTAGAACAAAGTTAAAACTCCTTTAAACCCACTCTTCTCCCCTCTAATTCTCACCCAACTCCGCATCCTTGACCCTACAGAAGTTCTGTCAGCTCTCTGGGCTCCCCTCCTCCAAAACCAGCTCCATTTCCTCAGCAAAACCCCTTTACTTCAGGAGAGAAACACTGGTGGGAACCAGCTTGAAATATGAGTCTTGATTTTGTGGTACCCGCCCAACAGTGATCCTTTCACGTCCATGGATTGCTATTTCTTTCCTATTTATCTCTCTTTTGTTTTGTCCAGAGAACTTGTTTGATTTCTGCTTGTCAAGGGCATGTGGGTTTTCAAGTCTACATGTGTAGGCAGCCAACCAAAAGATTGGGAGCTCCTAAAAATATGGCTGCACAGGAATGTGAGTTGTACCCCATTTGCAGCCAGTGTACCAACAACTGCCCACTGGGAAATTCTCAGTGGTATTGTCTAAGTGAGGGGTGGGCAACCTTTTCCCTCCCCTGGGCTGTGTGGACTAAAGAGGAATTGTCTTGGGCCACACATAAATTGTACAATATAATAAGTGCACATACACAGTAAGGGTACTCACAAAGAAAATAAATGCTAAAAAACACACAATGTTAAAAGATTCTGTGGGGGCACATTACTACTTGTCCTGGGCCCCATGTACCAACTTGGGGTGGCCATGCCTGGTCTAAGTCTTTATTTCTATAGCTGTCCTTAGGAGTGGCTCTGGATGGTGGAAGGGCTGCATCTTTTTGCTCCTTCTTTTGGATGTGTCTCACAGATCTGTGGTTAAAGCCATAAAGCCTTACTAGTTGTGAGGGAGTATTTGCTGTTGCTATTGTTGTTGTTTTGTTTGGGGGGTGGGCTGTTTTTGTTTTTTGAGACAGGGACTCACTGTGTAAATCAGCCTAGCCTGCAATTTGTTATGTAGTCCAGGCTAGCCTCAAACTCACAATCCTCCTGCCTCAGCTTCTGGGAGCCTGGGATCACAGGCATGTGCCATCACACCTGGCTTAGTGGTGGTTGGTCTTTAGTCAGTTGTTAGGTATACCTTTGGTTTAGAACTTTGATTTCATTCCAAACATAACAAGAACTTTTTTAAGAGGCTTTCTCTCCTGAGCAAAAGTGTAACTGTATGTACAGAAAGAAAACGATTCACTACAACATTCCAAAGATGACCAGGTATAAACCTAGAATGGGGAAATATTTTGATTTCCATCTCAGTTGGAAATTTGCTCCCTGATATAAATGAACAAATTAAAGACAATACAACTGGATGAAGAAGTCAGCCCTTTGATATCACGCAAGCTGTAACCAAATACTTTGGGGAATTAAAAGTAACTATCATTGTCTTAAAAACTCAATCGTTACAAAAACTGTGATGTGTCTCCAGAAGCAATTCAGTCCACCTGTCCTTGCCAATCTCCACACTTCATCTATTCATCTCAAGATGCTCTCAGAAATTGTTTAAAAAAAAATCAAACACAGAAACAGAACTGTCCTGCAAGTAGAAAAAGAAGGAAAAGTTAAATGATAAATACTATAGATATCTAATAAGCAAATACACCGCCCAAAACTCCTTCTTGGTGAAAACTTGTATTCTTTCTCTGTGCCTCTGAGATGTAAATTTTATGCAGTCTTACCTGAGAGCCATCTATTTCCAAACTTCAGGGAGATAATTCTCAAAGAAGAGGGAGAAAGAGAGAGGTGGGGGAATTATGTGGTAACTGACCAGTGAAAAATCTTAGGAACAAATAATTTTCACTTGTCCTATATTCCAAAAACACGATTTGGATAAACAAGTGCATTTGATGGTGTTATCTCTGTCCGATGGCTAAAATTTTTAAACTTCAAGAGAAAAGATATCATATCTTTCTATTTATCTGTTTGCATGTGTTCTATGTGTGCACATGTATGTATATTTGTATGTTATATCTACATAGTGTACAATCCTTTAAGGGAGTTTGATTCAAATTGGCTTAGAGATAAATGAGTGCTCATACAAATTAACTATACTGCTAAGCACGGTAGCACACACCTGTAATCCCAGCAACTCGGGGGGTGGAGGCAGGAGGATCATGAGTTTGAGGTCAGAGGCAGCTTGCAAAACTCAGCGAGACCTTGACTCAAAATTTTAAAAAATTAAAAATAGGCTGGGGGAACATCCAGTAGTAAAGCACTTCTAAAGTATATGCAAGACCCTGGGTTCACTCCCAAGTACTTGTGGGGGGGCGACAAAATATAGCTAAAACTGCCTGAGCCTGCAGCTGTAGCCCTGTGGCATCCTATCCCGTCAGATCTCAGAAGCTAAGCAGGGTCAGACCTGGTTAGTACTTGAATGGGAGACCACCTGGGAACACCAGGTGCTGTAGGCTTGGGAGAAGGACCTGGCAACCCACTCCCAAAAATCAATCCGCCATTGAAACCGCTATGAACAGCAGAGAAGCACTGACAATAGTGTTTCCCCTGTCGTATGTAGGGTCACTATGAGTCAGATACCACCTCAATGGCACTTAAAAACAACAACAACAACAAAATTGCCTGAAGTGTAGAAACTAACCTTAGGGCTGTTCAAGTTCACATGAGTTAGGTAAATCTTTGGTAAATGACTGGTTCAATATTGTTGGTATCTTCTGGATTATCAGCAAAACAATCATGCTTTTAACCATAGGGCTCTTGCTAGGTGAGGACTGACATGCACATGCTATAAAAATTAACAGGAAAATAACTATATAATGGCTATCTTTGTATAATGTCTCATGAAATTTTCACAAGTAATCCAAGCACAGTTGTGAAGAACAAGTAAATTGAATAAGCTGTAAATGAGATAAAAGTTCATAAACATTTTTCTAATGATTATGGGTCTTGGGGTTTTGTTTTGTGTTGTGTTCTGGTTTTTTGTTTATCTTTTTTCTTCTTTTATTTATTTATTTATTTATTTTGTACCTGGAGGTTGTACCCAGAGCCTCACACATATACTGCACCTCTAGTCCATTTTTTTATTTCTTATTTTGAGTTGAGGTCTTGCTAAATTACACAGACTGCCTCTGGCCTTGAACTTGAGATCCACCTGCCTCAGCCTCCCCAGACACTGGGATTACAGGCATGCACCACAGCACCCATATTGTTTCCATTTTGAGTTTTGTTTCTAGTTTTGTTTCTTTTGTTTTGAGACAGATCTCCCTATCTACCATAGGCTGGCCTTGAACTCATAATGCTCCTGAATGCTAGGATTACAGACATGTATTACCATGCCTGGCAATAATGATGTTTTATAATGTGGGTTTGTTTGTTTGTTTGTTTGTTTGCGGTACTGGAGGTTGAACCCAGGGCCTCACACCTGCATGCTCTGCAAGTGCTGGACCACTGAGCTGCATGCACCTCAGCCCTTTTTTTTTTTTTACTTTTTGAGACAGGGTCTTGCCAAGTTACGCAGACTGCCTCTGGTCTCGAACTTGCAATCCTCCCGCCTCCGCCTCCCGAGCCGCTGGGATTACAGGCGTGTGCCACCATGCCCAGCATGTTTTATAATATGTTTACTGAAAATTTCTCCAAATGTCTTTTGTCACCATACCCTTAGAGTTATATTAAGTTAAATTAAATTATAGATATTCATTGTCTATCTAGAATCATTTCCAAATATGATAAATACTGAAACATTACATAAATACTGAAACATTAATTGCTGAACATAAGGTTTTTATTTGTCTGCTTTTGGCTTCTTATTGCAAAGGAATTAAAAATATTTAGGTCATTAATAAACATGAAAAATTGGAGGAAGCATATATTTCTAGATATTATGAAATATATATTCATAAATCCAGGGTGGGCTTAGCTCAGTTGGTAGAGTGCCACTCTGCACTCTCTGAGGCCCTGGGTTCGATTCCCAGCACCACAAAAAAGGGCAAAGGACTCTGGCAATCCACTCCTGAAACAATCCCAAAACAATCAGCCACTAAAAACCCTATGGGAGTCACTATGAGTCAGATCCACTCAATAGTACCTAACAACAACATTTTCATAAAACATTGGTACTTGGCAGTTCAAAAAGTCTTACTTCCTAGATTTACACTGGCATTTGGAGTCACTAAGACTTAAAATTCTAAAATGTAACTAGAACTACTAGAATTTGGTCTTCCTTTTAAAATGACAAGATTGTCTTATAGACAGTGAAAAATTTTTTTTAACTTTGAGTGATCTGCCTAAAAAATACTTTTGTGTCTTATCAAAATAATTCTCTGTGCTTCATGTTGTCTTTAGTCACATCTTTGATTAAAAGTAGTCTGAGCTGGGCACGGTGGTACCTGCCTGTAACCCCAGCATTCAGGAGGCAGAGGCAGGAGGATCACGAGTTCAAGGTTAGCCTGGGCTACATAGTGAGACATTGTCCCCCCAAAATAAATAAAAAGATGGAGAAGGAAGAAAGAAAAGGAAGAAAGGAAGGAAAGAAACTGAGTCCTTGCTATTAAGAGAACTAAAGTTTTCCCTACAACTATGCAACTTTATGTATTCGATCTTGAAGTCCTTTCATTATCACTGTGGTTAAATGAATGATATAATGATCTGCAATCATAATTAATCAAGTATTTTCTTTTCAACATTTCTGATGTCATATAATCAAATTCTAAATTAAATTTTTGACCTTAAACTAACATTGGAATTTTCCTAGAAAGCTCAAATGATATGTCTCTCACCTTGTAAAAGACAATTAGTAACTAGGCAATTGGGTTTATTTGATATGTTAAATTATATGGGAAGCCTTATCAAATAATAAGTGATGCTGTAACTTCTTCATATTTTATTTATGGATATGTTGCTGATATGAATAACACAGAGATTCAAAAATTTGCCTGAGATTCTTAGAAATCTGTTATTAGTCATAATTTTGGTTATGTTATCATGTTGTATGCCACATAAATAATCAAATTATGAATTATAAGAACTCTTATGAGGTTTTAACCAGTACTTTGTCATCCACAGTTATTGCTTTGATTCTTCCCTAAAAGCATTTGCAATCAGCTACAGCACAAAATTATTTCTTCAAAGAGATCCATGGAAAATACTGTGACAAGTACTCTGGAGTAACAGGTTTCTGATAACTTTGAGATCACACCATTAGATTGGGTGAGAATTTCCAGGAATGTAATAGAAAACTTGGATTCATAAAATTGGTAACCCAACATTAAGCAGAACAAGAATTACATGGGCTCAATGTGGTGGCACAGGCATTCAGGAGGCTGAGGCAGAAGGATTGCAAGAGCAAGACCAACCTGGGCTACATAGAAAGACCCCAACTCAAAAAAAATTACAAAGGACTTAACTGATGAAGGATTACAATTTTCTTATGACATTTTTATTTAAAATATTGCCAGCTCCATTTTATGTTTTGTTTTCCTGATTTGAGGAAACATTTTTCCTTTTAAGCTATCCATAACTTGCAGCAATTTGGTAAAGTATACTTTTATAAACACAATTGAACACATTTACTTTCTCTCCCTATCTGATCTCTCCAGGATTGTGAAATTATCAGGGAGTATTCTTGCTTTATGGCCCTCTAGGCTCAGTTGAAATCAGGATAGGACTTAGAGATATACACTTCTGGTCACTGGGAGCCGTCTCAGCTCAAGGCATCTGTTATTGGTTTGGTATGTTGGTTTTATTTTGTTTTGTTTTGTTTTTTTGTTTTCTCTTCCTTGTAATATCTTCCACACCTATCCACTGTGGCTTCCGATCCCTTCAGATCTAAGCTAAGCTGGGTTGGACCTGGTTAGTACTTGAATGGGAGACCACCTGGGAACACCAGGTGCTGTAGGCTTGGAAGAAGGACCTGGCAACCCACTCCCAAAAAACAAGCAGCCATTGAAAACCCTATGAATAGCAGAGAAGTGCGACAATAGTGTTTTGTCTGTTACACATAAGGTCACTATGAGTTGGACACAACTCAACAGCACCTAACAACAAAGCTTTATTTACCTTATAACATAGACACACCCATTCTTTTACATATTGTCTATGGCTGCTTTTACACTATAATAACAGAGGTTAATAGTTGCAACAGAGACCCTATATCCCACAAAGCCTAAAATATTTACTAGCTGGTCCTTTACAGAAAAAGTGTGCAGACTTCTAACTTAGAGCAATGGTTGTTCAACTTTAAGATGTACTGGAATCACCTGAGGACTGAAAGGCAGATAGCTGGGCCCTGCTCCCAGACCTTCTGATTCAAGAGGTCTGAGGTACAGTCCAAATCCACATTTCTTATAAGTTCCCAAATGCTATTGACAACTGCTGCCCAGAGACCGTACTTTGAGAACCACTGGTTTAGGGAAGCCCTGCATATATCACCGCTGGCCTGCTGTGCTCACATCATCAGGATCGTATTCATAACTCTGGTGAGCTTCAGCTTTTCTGGTCTAACTCCAGGTTCAAATGTACAAACAGATTTAAGACATGAACTCTAAAAAAGTTTCTCTAAACAGGCAAGGGATGTGCCAAGGAGATACGGGAACATAGAGCCCAGTCATCCCTCAGTCTCTTGACACCTCATCCAGGGTTGCTCTAAAGGCTGCTGTATTAATTTAGCTTATCAGTAGCTATGAAAAAGGAAACTTATTTGTCTTTGCTTCAGAAAAGCATCCCGGGTCCCTCAATCAGAGCAACAAATGTTTCCACCATGCTGTCAAGACTGTTTCATTAAACTCATTTCTACATCAGGACCTTTTCCTAACACTAAGAGGGCTGCCAGATTTACCAAATAAAAGTATAGAATAATAGGACTCTGTGGCACACACCTATAATCCCAGCAATGTCAGAGGCAGAGACAGGAGGATTGTGAGTTTGAGGTCAGAGGCAGCCTGTGCAACTTAGTGAGATCCTGTATCAAAATAAAAAAAATTTAAAGAAAATTAAAATAGGGGGCTCAGGATGCAGCTCAGTGGGAGAGCACCTGCTTAGCATATGCAAGCCCCTGGGATCAACCCCCCAGTACTGGAGAAAAGAAAAATAAGAAAAGAAAAGAAAAAAATGTGCACACACACGCACACACAGAGAGATAATGACTAATCTGAATTTCAGATAAGCAATGAATATATATTTTAGTGTAAGTATGTCCTATGCACAATTTGGGCTATACAATAAAAAAAATTTCATTGTTCATCTGAAATTCAAATTTAACCAGATATCCTATATTTTACCTGGCTGCCCTAACCCTAAAGATCCCCAAAGCATTCAATTATATTTTGCTTTATTTGTTCTTCCTAGAAAGTTGGCCAGAATACACAAAGTGCATGTGTAAGTACACAGAACACTGGGTAGAGGTGGGAAATCCACCACGTTCCTGCCGTAAGAAGGGTTCCAACAGGCCAGTAGGAATAGAGACAGAGAAGTGATTTTGTTACCCACTAAGCCAGGTAGAATTACACAATCAAGATGCCAGAAGCTTTGAAGCCACACAGAGCTCTGTGTCCCTACACTAGATGGCCTTAGACTCTCATCTGGGTTTTCCTTCTGCCTCTTCCTTCATTGTCAAGCTGTCCACAATCAGTGTCTCTGCATGCCAGCCTTTAACCATCCCTCCTCCAACTTTCTAATTTGATGCTTCCAATTTTCAAATGAACTTTAAAGTAGTAGGCTTGTTCAAAGTGGGCTTAAGCTGAAAATAAACAGGCCTGGATATTTCCCAGTAAAATAAGTAAAGTCCTGGATATTTCTTCTGCGCAGAAAGTAATCAGACATGCTGCAGGATTACAACAAACCACAGCCTGAGCAGGCGCACAACCAGGAGGGCAAAGAAATGCAAGGCTCTTCTTTCACAAGGAGAAATGGGAAGGGCCTCTTCCTACTCCCCCTTTCCTGCCTGGAAAGCAAAGATTACAGCTAGAGTGCCAGAGACCGTCTTGTGACCTTGCGAAGCAAGCCACAACTTATGGATGATGGCCCAGAAAGATAGAAGAAACTAGGTCCCCGATGATTTTGTGGAGCCACCTTACAAGCCCTGAGCTGTCTACATCTGGAATTCCTTTATGTGAATTATGTATAATTATGTCTCAACCATAGTTGGGTATCTGTTAATGGCAGCCAGGCACCATTCCTAAATGCCACGGGCTCAGTGTATATTAAAATATAAAGAAACACCACAACAAAGATACCAAAATTGTGGTAAATTTTAAATACACACACTTGACAAATGAATGCTTTTTCCATATACAAAAATACAATTCAATATAATTGTGATATTTACTTCTTTCAGTCCTGAAAATGGTGACTGTATACGTGGACCACATTTGGAAACAACATCCAAAACATTTAAATAGAAATTCAAGTTAAAACCACAGGGAAAGTCAGACGCAGTGGCACATGCCTATAATCTCAGCTACTCAGGAGGCTGAGGCAGGAAGATCTCAAGTTCAAGGCCAGGGGCAGTCTGGGCAATGTGGGGAGACTGTGCCTCAAAATCAAAAAATAAAAAGGGGCTGGTGGTACAGCTCAGTGGTAGAGTACACACCTAGCATGCACAAGGCCCCAGGTTCAATCCCCTGGTACTGAAAAGAGAGAGAGAGAGAAAGAGAACACAAATACTCAAAATAAATATAAATAAATAAATAAATAATACAATATCAAATGCCAGCAAAGATGCAAAGCAACTGGAAATTTCATGCATTAATTGTGGGAACTCAAAATAGTACAGCAACTCTGGAAAACAGTTTTTCCTAAAGTTAGACAAACACCACCAAGGCCCAGAAATCCCATCCAAGATACTGATTCAAAAGAAATGCAAACTTATGTTCACACAAAAACCTGTACGTGAATGATTTAACAGATTTATTCATAACCATCAAAAACTGGAAATGATCTAATGCCCTTCAACTGGTAAATATATAACAAGCCATGGTATATCCACAGCATGGATGACTACTCAGCAATAAAAAGGTAAAAGCTACTGATACAGACAACAACATGGATGACTCTCAGATGCATTATAATCCATTAAAAAAGCCAGACTCAAAAAGCAACCTAATCCCACTTACATACCATTCTCCCAGAAAAGGCAAAACTATAGAGACAGAAAACAGACTGCTGGTTGCCAGGGATCAAGTAGGGTGCATTAATTAGAAGGAACAGCACAAGATAGTTGGGGTGGGGCACAGTGATGGAACCATTCTAGAACTGGATTGTGGTAGTTACACAACCTTGTGCCTTTGTCAAAACTGATTGACCTAGGGGCTGTGGACGTACCTCAGTGGTAAAGTGTTTGACGGGCATGCACAAAGGCCTGGGTTTGGTCCCCAGCACCACAAAAACAAAACAAAGAACTTCATAGACCTACACACTGAAAAGTATATTGCATTTACTGCATATAAGTTAAAAATAAATGTTAAGAGTTTTAAAAAGTGGCCCTTTGAGAAAATAAGCTGAGTCCTATGGCTCTCCTGGGCTATCCACCTGGAGCCTGGTCTCAGTATCTGCCCATCTATTCATCCACTCTCTGCCTGGATATCCCTCCAAAATCTAATATAGTGGTAGGGAGAAAGGATTCTCCATCCAAATCCTGGACACATTTTAACACCAGCCACTAACTGGCACTCCCAAAATGCAGAACAATAGCTATATTGTATGCAGCTCCATACCGGCCACTGCATAAACATTAGCAACAAGTTCCATGGTGACTCCCTGCTACTGGCCTTTGCAGCTGCCCAACTCCCAGGACTTGAGGATCTGCCCAGGGTAACATGGAGTCTGGATACTGTTCAATGTGTCAGTCTTAAATCTATAGCTCATAACAGTCCCAGTCCTTGGAAACGCCCTAGTAGTAATACAGTCAACAGACCCACTCCCTCTGCAGTCCCCAGTTTCAGGCTTTCTAATGGCTACCCTCGATGACCTCTTGGGGAACAGTGCACCCTAAAGTCTTGCATGTTCCGAGTTAATCGCTAAGAGACATGCCATGGAAAATCCATCTGCTCAGGAGGGATTCTGACTCGGGGTGCATTTGATTTGACACCTCCTCGGCATAAACACAGTCTGTCTCTCTTGACCTTATGCAGCTGCTAATCCTGGTTTATTAAAATCAAGTATCCAAGGCTTATTGCAATAGGGGTATTTTTGTCAACCTGAAAAAAAATCCTTCAAACATAAATCATTTAAGCCACCCTTCACATTAGCTGGCATGAAATAAACAGAGCCTCTCTTGTAGGCAGAAGGTGCCACAGTGGCTTTGCCAACTTCATGTCTCCTGCCTGGCCATCAAATACTCCACCCTACATGCTCAAAATATAATCAAAACCTGCACAGAAAGGGTTCTTCCCAACTGTTTATTTCTACCCACCTGTGTGGATAAGCTGAATCTTGCTGTAAGGAATTAGTAAAGAAGCATGGTGATTGGAAAACACATGACTTTTTAAATAGATAGCCTTGGATTCAAATCCAGGCTCTTCCAAGCAGCCCCCAAACACTTTTTTAAACTCTATGAACCTCAGTTTCCTCATTCGTGAGAAGAATAATCAGCCCCTTTTGCAGGACAGTTGACAGAAATAAATGATAGTCTACATACAACACCTCACGTGAGACTTGATTGATAAAACACACCTATCACCTTAAATCTTTCTTTTCCCCTAGTTAATTTCCTCTATCTGGAGTTGTTCCATGCACACCTGAAAGCATAAGCTAACACAGAAAGCAGGGATGTAGGATTGGACCCTAGAGGAAACCCTCTGCTCCAGGTTAGGGAATACGACTCAAAGAAGGAAATCCTATGTGAGCAAACAAGATGATGTTTGCTCTCCAACTGTGTCCATGTGACTAATAACCAAGGGAGTCCCATCCTAGAGAGTGTTAGAGCAATAAATCTCTGCTCTCTCACTCCCCATCTTCATGCACACCCACATGGAATTCTTCTGGGGCCCCAAAACCAATGAAAACAAATTAAATGGGCAATATCCATAAGAATACAGATTTTTTTAAGAAGTGTTTTAACTGCTCCTACCTCCTAGGATGCCCTTGGAAAATGTCCTGACAACTTTCTGGAACCTTTTTCATGGCATAACTTAAAATACAAGATTGTTTTACAATGGAAAATAGCTCTTCATGAAGCTGGGTGTGGTGGTACACACTTGTAATCGCAGCAATTCAGGAGGTGGAGGCAGGAGGATCACAAATTCGAGGTCAGAGGCAAACTTATGCAATTTAGCAAGACCTTGTCTCAAAATTAAAAATATAAAAGGGACTGTGGGCACAGATCAGTGGTAGATGTTGCTGTTGCTAGGTGCTGTCAAGTCAGGTCCAACTCACAGCAACTCTATGTACAGGAGAATGAAACACTCCCCAACTCTGTGCTGAGCACACGATCTTATTTATGTTTAAGCCCATTGTTGTAGCCACTGTGTCAATCCATTGAATTGAAGGTCTTCCTTTTTTACCTTGACCTGCCACTCTCCCAAACATGATGCCCTTCTCCAGGGATTGGTCCCTCCTGACAACATGTCCAAAATAGGTAAGATACAGTCTAGCCATCCTTGCTTCCAAGGGTTGCCCTTCTGCTCTAGAACAGATCTTCTAGGACGGATCCTTTTGGCAGTCCATGGTACATTCAATATTTGTCTCCAGCACCATAATTCAAAAGTGTCAATTCTTCTCCTGTCTCCCTTATTCAATGTCCAGCTTTCACAAGCTGGACATGTGGGTAGCGCACATTTATAACACAATGTCCAGCTTTCACTGTATAATGTGAATGAAAAAACCAAGGCTTGAGTCAGGTGCACCATCATCTTCAATGTGACATCCTTACTTTTCAACACTTTAAAGAGGTCTTTTGGTAGACAGCGCTTACAAAGTGTGTGTGAGGCCCCCTAGGTTCAATCCATCAGCAAAGAAAGAGAAAGGAAGGAAGGAAGGAAGGAAGGAAGGAAGGAAGGAAGGAAGGAAGGAAGAAAGGAAGGAAGGAAGAAAGGAAGGAAGGAAGAAAGGAAGGAAAGAAGGGAAAGGAGGGGAGGGAAGGGAGGGAGGGAAGAGAAAAAAAGAAAATAGCTCTGCACAAAAACAAGAGCCTGAACATTCATTGAAGATCCACTCAGAATTCTGAAAAGTATTTACATAAATCCTCATCAGAAGTCATGCTGCCCCGATGCCATGCTCTGAGCTGAGAACTGCCTCCCTCCCCAGCCAAACTTTCCACCACCTAAAACACCACAGTGAAACTTCATAGGTCAGCCTTGGACATATTGCCCAGTAAAATCAGAGTGAAATCCATTGGAGGAAATGTCACCATACACAGGGAATGGCTCGGGCAATTCCTGCTATCAGATACGGGGTATTACATGCTCAGATCATAAGGCAATATTTCACTTTACCAGCGTTCAATAGTGTAGTACATGGGATAAATATGCAGTGATTCAGGAACTTGGGAAACACGTTTATGAGGACATGTTATGATTATTCAGCACTTGATACAATGCTGAGCTCTGGGAGGAGAGAGACATAAGACAAGTCACTGTCTTCTGAGTTCTTCTCATGTAACTGGGAACTGGGAATCCTTGCCCTCAAGTAGTTGACCCCTAGCCTAGTGGGGCAAAGAGACAAATGAACAGTGAACAAGCTGATCCATCACCATAGAGGGCTTTAGCAGAGGTAAGTATAAAATGTTAGGGGGCGAGGGGTGTCGCTCAGTGGCAGAGTACTTGGCTAGCATGTATGAGGCCTTGGGTTCAATCATCAGTACTGAAAATAAAAATTTTTTAAGTGCTAGGGTACAGAGAGGAGGAAGGGAGGGATATTTCAAGGAAACAATTGAAATAGTAGAGTTCTCCCAAAAATGTTTCCCAAACATACACATGCCCTAATGCTTAAGGTTAAAAGAAAAGGGAGAAGAAAAGAGAAGGAAAACAAAAAACAGAGAAACAACTCCCATGAATGGCTTTGAGGCCAGCCAGCCCCAAGTCCTTATTGTATCTGCAGAAGTTATCAGAATAAACCAGAGCCATCTCCTGGCCTAGCCTCCACAACAACATGATGAGACCTCAACCAAGGCTGCACAATGTCAGAAAAGGGAATAGCCACAGGCTTCCCCACCTGCATATAGATAACTGTTGAGCAAATGTATAGATGCAGCGGTTGCTTTGTATTTACTGATTATATTTATTCACACAAGAAATACACATTCTTTTAAGCAAGGAAAATGAAAATCTCCATCATACCACCACCCACAGAAAACCATTAATGTTTTGATGTGTGCTTTTTTTTCTACACATATTTGTCATTTACAAAGTAGGACTCTTCAATATAATGGGATTTTTTTGTTGTTATTTTGGTTTGGGTTTTTTTCTTTTTTTGTTGTTTAGTTGGATTTGAGAGTTTTGTTTTGTTTTGTAGTTTTTGTTCTGTTTTATTTTGTTTTGAGATGGTCTTGTGGTATAGCCCAGGATGGCCTGGAACTCATTACATAGACCAGGCTGGCCTCAAACTCACATCAATCCTCCTGCCTCAGCCTCCCAGTACTGAGATTACAGGCATGTGCCACCACGCCTCCCAATATGATGTTTTATAGCATGCTTTTTCCCCCACATTGTATCATTACAGACTTATCCATGTCAAAACTACAACTCATTTTTATGGATTTTGTGCCATATCTTATTCACTTACTGCTATGGTTTGTATGTCTGTCTCTCCAAAATTCATACATAGAAATGCTCACCCCCCAAGGCAATGATGTTAATGATGTAGGACTTTTGTGAGGTGATCAGGTCATGGGGGCAGAGTCTTCACCAAATGTGGGTAGCACACTTATAACACAGACTTGGAGAGAGAACTTCACTCTTCCACCATGTAAGATTACAGGGAGAAGATTATCTAAGAAATAGACCAGACACCAATACTACCAGCACTTTGATCTTTTACTTCCCAGCCTCCACAACAGTGAGAAATAAATTTTTGTGGTTTATAAACCACCCAGTCTGTGGTATTTTGTTACAGCAATTTGAATGACCTAAACACCTACTCGACTCAGATTCATTCTTAATTCTCTTTTGTTTCTTGTTTGTTTCCCTATTGTCCATTTTTACTGAGTGTTACCAAATGACAGGCACATTGCCCTCTGAGGCAAAAATATAGCAGTCACCCAAAATTCTGGGCCCTCTGTTCTCTCCACCCTAGGTTAATTTCAACATAAAACGGAATCTGAACTCTTCTACCTAGTTCCAAAGGGAGAACTATCACAAATGGGTAGGATACTCAGAAACATGGAACTACACACAATTGAAAGAGCAATCGCTATGTATCTAAGCAAGGAAATAATCAGTAAGAATGTTATGCAAAGAAATTCTTTATCGGAGTAGAGGCAACAAAGATGATGTTTAAGATTCTTAGTAGCTGGGCGCTGTGGCATACACCTATAATCCCAGTGCTCGGGAGGTGGAAGCAGGAAGACAGCAGATTCAAGGCCAAAGGTAGCCTATGCAACTTGGTGAGAGCCTCTCCCAAAATAAAAAATAAAAATGGGGCTCAGGGTGCAGCTCAGTGGTAGAATGCTTGCAAACTATGCGCAAGGCCCTGAGTTCAACTCCCCAATTCTGGAAAAAAATAATTCTTTGTGGTGGACTTCACTTTTTATAAATAGATGCTGAAGTTAACTAATTTTTGCTATCAAACAATAGTATAATTCCTCAACAATATGACATTAAGTGGAGCAGTATTGCTTCCTGTGATTGTCAGTCCATGAATTCTAAGGCAATGCTTGCTCCACAAAGCCCCTCATAGAAGCCATCAGACATAAAAGCAGATGTGTCTGCAGTCTCAGAAATGATCTTCTCTGTCACCCATTACATCCTCTTCTCTCTCCGCCAGAGGTTGCTCAATACCATTTCTTCATAAATATGGTTGTTTTCATCCAACTCCTCCTATTTCCTTCAGGACATTCCTCAGGACTCTTTCTTTCTGTATCTTCAACCTCATTATTCTTTTAAATCTCTCCCTGTCATCTTTTAAAGTAACTTCATTGACCTTCATCTCCATCTAATCCCACCATTTCTGTGCCAGATTTCATGGCCAAGCTTTGAAAAAGCCACGTATTTTCTCTTTCCTCTTTTCTCCTTTCTGACCTCAGCCTTCATGATACCACTGAAAGTACTTTTGTTGACATCACCATTGGTTTTCCTGATGGCCAAATCCAGCAGATGCCTCTTAGGTATTTGCTTTCTTAGCCTCATCATGGCTTCCCTCTCCCTATTAGCTTCCAACTTCTCTGGACTCTTCTCTTCTTATTCTGATTGTCTTTTTGTGTAGCAAATTGCCCCAAAACATAACAACTTAAAGCAACAATTTTGCAAGGCTCACAGACTCTGTGGATCAGGGATCCAGAAAGCACACAGAGGGGATGACTTGTCTCTTCTCCACAGAGGTTTCAAAGGGTCAGAGTGAATTTACAGCTGGGACCAGAACCATCAGCTGTTGTCTTCACTCCCCAATGGCAGTTGATGCTATCGGTCGGACCTCTGCTGGAGCTGCTGGCCAGAACACCTACAGGTAGCTTCTCCCTGTGGCCTGAGTGCTTCACATCATGGCAGCCTCAGATTTTACCATGGCTTAGGGCTCCAAAGGTGAATGTCCTAGGAGAACTAGTGGAAGCTGTGTCTTCTCTTATTACCTAATCCCAAAAGTCACAGCACCACCTCCACTGGAGGAATAAGTTTTCCCAGATCACAGCAAAGGGGCATAGCTCCCCTCTCTCTAAAAGGAGTTTTAACAGCACAGAGCAAGAAGATCATGTGGGAAGCAGGGTATTAGTTAGTACAGCCATCTTCAGAAGATGCCATGTGTTAATCTTCTTCCATGAGCTTTCTTCTTATGCTCTATTTAATGGTAACATTCTTCAAACTTTGATCACTGAATGGCTGTCTTCACACATTTTCCCTAGTTGATTTTATCCATACCGACGCCTTCATTTCTCACTTACAGATTGGTGGTTCTTTGGTGTACATTTGACCTAGAATATGTACTAATATCTTTACTTGAAATTTTTTTCAATACTGGGGGGCTTAACCCAAGGACCTCAAGCATACCTTGACAAGTGCTCTACCACTGAGCTGCACCTCTAGGCCCCTCTCTTTTTTTTTTCATCATCAGACAAGGTCTTGCTAAGTTACACAGGCTGCCTCTGGCCTTGAACTTGTAATCCTCCTGCCTCCGCTGCCCTAGTCGCTATGCACCACTACTCCCAGCTACCTTAATTTCTTAAGGGATCTCAAATTCAACACATCCAAAACAGGTCTTTCCTGCCCTTCATTAAGTCTGCTTCTCTTCCTGGACTCCCCACCGTAATTCACAACACCACATAATCATCTAATCTGTGAAGTCATCTAAGTGAAAATGTAAGTAGGCATCCTCCATTTCTCCCTATCTTTCACCATCATTCTTCCCCATCTAAATGGCAACCAACTTTTACCAGTGCTCCTTGTTTAATATCATCAGTCCTTCTTTTCTCTAACTTTTCTGTCAGCTCAACCACCTGAACCCTGGTCTTCATTGTTTCTAGATAGACTTCTGAAATGAATTCATAACTGGCCTGCCAGCCTCCAGTCTGTGCTCCCCTGAACTCCTCACTGCCGGATCTTCTTAAAAATATGACTCGTGTCTCTCCCCAGCTACACCTCCTTCAGTGACGCCCACCACCTACAGTACCAAGTCCAAATTCCTTAGCACGTGGATGTATCCCCCCCATGTTCAGTCACTATCTCCCTTGCCAGCTTCCCTCCTCCTGTTGTCTCACAATCACCCTGCATCACAGCATACTGAACTTCTTGCAGTCTCTGGAACATCCTGCTCTCTCTCATACTCAAATGACTTTTCACATGCTGCTTCCTCTGCTTGGAAATTTTTCTCCAATACCTGCCTTAGAAACTCCTACCTATTCAGTGCCAAATATCTACATCAAGTGGGACTTCTCTGACTCTGCTGTCAGAGGAAGATTAGTCATTCTGTCCTCTGTGTCCTGGAACAGCCCTTCCCAACATCACCATATTTCTATTACACATGACATTATTACATGTTACAATTTGCTTGCTTTATTATCACTATTCTTACCACCATGACGATATGAGTCTGTATTTAAAAATAAATAACTAGATATGCTATCAGCAAAGATCTCCATCATAGTCATTAATGACACTGATAACAAACCAAATAAGACATGATTCCTTCTAGTGTCAAAAATGAGATGGGAGGGTGTTCTTTGATGTTCTGCCTCCTTCAATAGGAATAATGTTCGAGTCACTTAATTAGATCCAGGCTACTAACACTGCATGCCAAGTCTTCCCTATTCCTTACTGCTTATATTGGTCATTCCAATGCCACAAAGACATTATTAATTCCCACTGTTCCTAAGAGGAAACCAAGGTTTGGAAAGGTTAAGTGATATGTGCAAGGCCCTCAGCTAACAGTTGGCAGAGCCAGCTTTTGAGACTTTGTATGTCTAACTCCAGGGCCTATGCTATTTCACTGCTTCTACTACCTTCTCAAATAACTAAGGCTCCACCTCTCTTGGTTATTCTCAGGACAGATCAGGAACCCCAGAAGTCAGCTGCATGAGATGAGAGCCTGTGAAAAGGATCTGCCACTGAAGTATAAAAATGCCAAGGATTAAATCCCATAGGTGACCAGTAAAGAGTTATTGAATGGCCTCCCCTTGGGAACGTGTGCTAGAGAAATCTACCCTTTTGGAGACAGTGGCATTATCATTCAGATAAGCTGCACAATCATGAACAAGAAATGGGTTCCACCAACAAGAGAATTCACACACTTGCATGCTTGATGCATGAAGCTCTACATCAAGGTAGACAGTGACAGGTTTTATTCAAAGTTGAGAAGAAGTTCTCCAGAAGTACATTTCTGGTAAAGTTTAATTTATTGCAGTTGGAACTCTCTGTTGCAAATGATAGAAAATAAAATCAAACTGACAAGCCTAAAAAGGAAGCATATCAGCAATTGACTGATATATAATAGACCACCCCAAAATTTAGTAGCCTAACTTAACAACTCTGATTCTGAGAGTTGACTGAGCAGTTCATCTTCTCATCCACAGAGCTCCCCAACACAGCTTCATTCACCTGAATGGTCAAGGAGTAGGAAGTCCAAGATGGCCTCACTCACATGTTGAGTAGTTCATGCTAATAGTTGGCTAGAAGCCTGCATTTCTCCTCCACTGGCCTCTCCTCCTCCAGCAGGTTGCACTAACTTTCTTACTTGGTGGTCTTTCAGCAGAGGTCCAAGATGGTGAAGGCAGAAGCTGCAACGCCCCTTGAGGCCTGGTCTCCAGAACTCATTCAATGTTATGCCCACCACTGTGTATGAGTCACTGCAAGTCAGGTGGCCAGCCCAGATTCAGAGGTGGGGAAACAGATGTCACTTCTCAATGAAAGAAGCCACAAAGAAATTGTATTTAATCTACCACAAGAAGTTACTGGCTGGTATAAATAGGAGAATCAAAGAAGCTTAAAGCATAGCTGGATCCAGGGACTCACAAGGAATCTAGGTTCCATTATTAGAAACGTTTCTCTTTCCTCTCAGCTTTGTGGTGCTGTGTTGATTTTATTCTGAGGAAGGGTTTTCCCTCATAGCAACAAAATGACTACCAACCAATGCAGGCATATCCCTTCAGAATGGACCAATCCAGGGCTCCCCTTTTCCAATAGTATCAATGGAAAGTTCCAGAATTAAATGCATTGACCTAGCTTGGGACACATGACTATCCCTGAACCAGGGCTGGGGCAGATGCTGATTGACCTGGCTTGGGTCACACACTTACCCTGGAAATGGGAGGGAGGATAAGTTCACTTAAGTTATAGGGACCAAACAGGAGGGGTGGTCCCTAAAGGGAAATAGAGATTCTACCTCCAGCAAAGAGAGAATAAAATAGATGCTCTGCAGACCAAAACAACAGATGTTTCCTACAATAGGCTTCCCAAGATGGTGACAGGGCATAAAGCCACCACAGAATGCACTGAATTTCCCTCTCCCAATGCATCATGCAACTTTACCAGCTGACAAGTCCCATGTACCCAGCAGAATGGTGTGTGCACCACTGAATAGTTGCTTATGTGTTTGAAAACAAAGACACAGAACAAAGCCTTTTTGCAGCATGCACTTGCACAATTCTTCAGTCTGGCAAAAGATGTCCTTTCTTAGACATTTGGCAAATGACTCCCTAAGATGTCTCACCCCAATAAGAATCAGAATCCTTTGTCTTTTCATTCAGTGGTTTTCCTGGAGCAGATGCAAACACCACTTCCCCCTTACCTCCCACAGCCCCATCATAGAACAACTCATAAAATCTTGGAGATAACTAGGCCAACACTACATGAAGATTGAGACACTGTAATAAAGACCCGTGCCCTCAGTAAGTTAGTAATTCCCACACCACCTCATGTGTTTGCATCCCTGAGAATATTGCCAGCATAATCTGCAGGAATTTGGCCTTCCACAACAAATAACTGAGAGAATAAGTCACAGAATGAAAGGAAAAAATGAATGAGGTAATGAACAAAAATGTCCCTCCTAATTACAGTTCTGTCTCAAGTCCAAAGTCCTCAGGTCCCAAGCAAAGATGATCAGTGGAGCAAATGCACCTTAGCAATCCAACCAGTTCATCTCTTGGGAAGTGATTTATACTGCAGCACCTCTTTAAGCTTGGGCCTGCTATAGTTTGGATGTTGACTATCCCTCAAAGACCATCTGTTAAAGGCCTGACCCCCAGGGTTGCACTATTTGGAAGTAGTGAAACCTTTAGGAGGTGGAGCTAGTAGAAGGTCCCTAGGTCATTGGGTAAGTGCCCTTGAAGGACACTGAGGCCCCAGCCCCTATTGTTTCCTGTTTGCTTCCTGGCCATGAGGTAAGCACTGTGCTCCCCCACTTGATCCCCTCCACTGTCATCCAACATCCCCTCCAACAGTCCAAAGCAATAGGCTTGCCCAATCATGGAATGGAACCTCTAAAACCACAAGCCAAAATAACGTTTTCTCTTTATAAGTTAATTGTCTCAAGTGTTTTGATATACTTCCAGAAATCTAACACAGGGCTATAATCCCAAAAGACAAAACCCCAAATGCCAGAATCCCAAATGTTGAAATCCTGTAAGATCAAAATCCCTGAAGTCCAAAATCTCTAAAGTGTAAAATTCTGGAGCTGAAATCTTAAAAACATAATTCTGTATGAAATAATTTTAAAATTATTTAAAAGATATTTATTTACGTTTTTAAAGGGGCTTTATTTGAGAAACATAAAAACATGGCAGAATCCGGGTACAGTGGCATACACCTGTAATCCCAGCATTCAGAGGCTGAAGCAGGAGCATCATGAGTTTGAGGTCAGCTTGTGCTATATAGTGAAACCCTGTCTCAAAAAAAAAAAAAAAAGAAAAAGAAGAAAGGAAGAAATGGAGGAAGGAAGGGAGGAAGGAAGGAAAGAAGGAAGGAAGGAAGGAAAAAAGGAATGACAAAACATTTCATAGCCCATTTAACACAATAAAATAGTCATTAATAATATCCTCATTTTAGTAAGCATGAATTTCCAGGTATATATACTAACAACGGATCACATAGGAATAACAGCTTTGAGCAGACAAAACGTAATCATTTTTTAAGTTAAAAAGTGAAATGTATAAACCATATATCACTATGGTTGGTAATTGGATACACCCAACTTTGTAACTTTAGGCTTCTAAAATACCATGGCAGACAGCCTAATTTTTTTGATGACACTGAGGGAAACACTGTGATGGGTCACTGCCGTATACGCAGTCATCCAAAAAGCTGAGACCCTGGGAAATTTTATCTTTCGTAAATGTGCATGTACAGAAAGGAAACCTCTTCACTCATTTACTGAGGAAGCCTCAGAACCTGGGAAGTCCATGGTGTAACTCTCAGCCTGAAGCCAAAAACCTGAGCCCTAGAGGGGTGGGAGGTGGGGGGGGGGGGCCTGGTGTAAGTCCAGCAGTGCAAAGGCCATGAGCCTGGAGTTCTGCTGTCCAAATTGCAGAGGGAAACCGTCCCAGCTCTCACAAACCGGTTTACCTTCTGCATTTATTCTCTCCAGCACAGCCAAATCTTCCCCACCTAGTCCACTCAGACTCACACACTCATCTCCTCTGCACACACCCTCACAGATACACCCAAAATAATGTTCTGCCCAGTTTCCAGGCATTCATTCCACCTATCATGATGCAGCCAACTGCCCTGCACAGAACCAAAAAGGCATGGGTCCCTTCCCTAGAATTTCACTCTTTATAGCAGGGAAGGCTGGGGTTTAGCCCAGAGGGCTGGGGTTTAGCTCAGTTGGTAGAGAGCCATTCTGCTCTTTCTGGGGACCCAGGTTCAATTCCCCAGCACCACAAAAATGGGAGAAGGATGTGGCAGTCCACTCCCAAAGCAATCCCGAAACAATCAACCATTGAAAACCCTATAAGGGTCCCTAGGAGTTGGACCCGACTCAAAGGCACTTAACAACAACAACAGCAATAGCAGAGAAGCACTGTCAAATATAGTGCTGGAAATGAGCCCCCCAGGCTGGAAGGCATTCAAGAAATAACTGGGGAAGAGTTGCCTCCTCAAAATGGACTTGATTTTAATGATGAGAATGGAGTAAGGCCCTTGAGAACCCCTTTTGCTAATGTGTCACAACTCAAAATGAGAAGAAACACAGGGGCTGTAATACTTGTTCTTGTTGTTCAGTGCCGTTGAGCCAGGTCCAACTCATAGTTACCCTCCATAGGGTTTTCAATGGGTGATTGTTTCAGGATTGCTTTGGGAGTGGATTGCCACATCCTTCTCCCATTTTTGAAGTGCTGGGGATCAAACCAAGTGCCTTGGAGAGTGCAAAGTAGCACTCCACCAACTCCCCATTATAACATTGGGCTCAAACATAAATAGATCAGGTGCATGGCACAGTGTTGGGTAGTGTTTCATTCTGTTATATATAGGGTTACCAGGAGTCGGATCCAACTCAAAGGCACCTAACAACAACAGTCCCTCTCATATCATCTCCCTGCCCTTCCCCCATGGGAATGGTGGTTTATCAGGGTGGGAGCCTTTACAATTTCAAATTTTCAGGTTTTAATTTTTTAAGATTGTGACTTTCTAGATTTTTAGACTTTAAGGATTTTGATCCTGCAGTGTTTCAATATTTGGGACTACAGCATCCAAGATTGTACCCTTGGGGATTATGATCAGCACTGCTTCTTTTCATCCTACTGGACAACTCTTAAGCCTGGAACAAGAGCTGAGAAAAGATATTCTCATTTTAAGTTTCACTGCACAGTTAGCAGCCACAGATGGCCCTAATGACTTGGTCCCCACGGAACTGGACATCATCCTTTTAGAACTATAGCTGCCAAGCCAAGATTCCTAATTTCATGTCAGTGTAGGGACAGCTCCAACCCCTAAAGAAGATGCCTTTCTACCTTCAGACATGAACAGAACATCTGAGAGGACAGAGGACAGACATCTCCAGATCCCCACCCTCTCCCAGCCAAGAGCTTGTCTTGAGATGTGTAAGTAGCAATAGGCAAGAGAAAATGAAAACTGTAGTTGTTTTTGTTTCTTTACATCAAAGTTGCACAGGCTTGGGTTCTAGGCCTTCCCCAATGATTTTATTCTCTCCTATGATTTTAGCCTAAAGAAGCAGTCTTAAACTACAGAGTGCCTAAGAATCACTGGTGGGACTTTTTAGAAGGGCAGTTTCCTGACCCTGCAGATCTCAGGAAACCTAGATTATAACTTAGGAAATACACTCTTTGAGAAGTACATGTCTGAAAGGTGTAATAAGATTCTTAACTACCATTTTAGCTCCTTGGAGAAGAGGCTAAGACTTTGCTTATGATGTCCAGGTACAGGTTGGCATGACTAAAGGTTCCATGTGGGACCAGGCCATTAAGCTTGTGGTCATGAACCTAATCAGTAGTGGTGAACACAAGGACAGGAGACACTCTTCACTGTGACGCACAATGTACCTAGCCTGGGCTCTGAGGAACACCTAGTTATTGGGTTTTTCATAATTAACATGAGGGGCAACCCTTTAGGTGTTGGGGGTTGGCAAGAACATGTTTATTTTCTTGATATGTTCATCACATTAGAACATTATGAGTAAAGTATGTGCTACTCAAAGTGAGCATCTCAGGTCAATGGGCCTCTCCATGCCTCAGTTTTCTCATGGAGATGATAATAATATCTTCCTTATAAGGTTTTCATAAGAATAAAATGGGTTAGTCTGTATAAAGGGCACAGAAGAGTACCTGGTTTACTAATCATGTAAGTCACATAAGCATTGTTTACATGTAGTACTCCACAAAGTCATGGACTCCCTCATTCCCTGTTTTCTTCTGCTGTTCCCCAATGTATAGAACACTGGCTGGCACATAGAAATAGCTCAATAAATGTTTATAAAATTGGTTGATTTGAATAATAGAAAACACTTGCTCTGTGTCAGGTTCTTAGCTAGGTACTCGAGTGTGGACAAATAGGTGATCCTAGTTCCTAGTCTCAGCCATATCCCCTAAAGACTAAGTTGTGTGGCAGCTTCCGCTGGTACTAGAAGGCACAGTTAGTCTTCCCTCCTCTCCTCCGAGACTCCATCCACACTGATGACCTTGGCAAAGCACAGCCACCTGAACAGCAACTGGGAGGAAGTTTCTGTGATCCACTACTGAGCATCCCCTCTTTGTGTGTGTTTGGAGTGACTAGAAGTGGGTGTGGTAAGCATGAAAGGGGCTTGTAAGTCTCCCTTCCATCCTAGCAATAAGGCAAAATTGAATACACTGAAAATCAGCCATTCTTTCTTAGGTCCACCACAGAAATGAAGTATCAGGGCAAACCACTGCTCCCAAAACTGGAGACACAGATAGGCAAATACAGAGAACCACAGCTTACCAGAGCAGAGACCTGCACAGAACAAGTGTGACAAGAAAACCTAATCTGTAACTTTTAGGTTTTCTACCTAAACTGTAATGGACAACTTGCTGGAGGTTCCATGTGGACAAGGTTCAGAATAAAAACTCCAGAAGACTTCCACATTGATGGATTTTACCTTCAGAAGCTGAATCAGATTGTCACAATGATTATAAGAGGAAAAAAAACTGTTTCCTTCAGGGGGGAGGAGGAAAGTAATCATTTTGAAATATGCCAGTGTATTCTATTCGTCTTATCAAAGCCTGCCCTCAAGAAAAACTTCTTTACCAGAAGCCAAACCTGCTGGGGTTTTATGAGAGTCTCACCTGCCTGGCTGAAGGGAAGTACCTAACTTCTTCCCATTTTAGCCATCCTCTCCCACCTAAGGGGAGAAAACACTTAGAAGCATTATGAAGTTCACAGTTGAAGGGCACAGGCTCACCAAAAAACTGAGACCCACCCATAGGTCTGCTCCCTCTCCTTCTATAGCTTACCCACCACAATACTAAAGTCCTATTTACCATATGATCTCTTACTGAATACATCTGGGCTAGCTTTCAACAAAAAAATTATAAGGGAAACTAAAAGGCAAAACTGTACATTAAAGAGACAGAGCAAAAATCAGAAAGAGATTCAGATATGGAAAGCATGTTGGAATTATCAGACCAGGAACTTTAAAGGACTATTATATGCTAAGGGCTCCAATGGAAAAAGTAAACAACATGCAAGTACAGATAGCTAATTTGTGAAGAGAAATGGAAAGTCTAAGAATCAAAAAGAAAATTAAGAGCCAGACACAGTGGTGCACATCTGTAATTCCAGCAACTCAGGAGGCAGAGGCAGGAAGATTGCAAGTTTGAGACCAGAGGGGCAATCTGTGTAATTTAGCGAGACCCTGTCTCAAAAAGTAAAAACAAATGGGCTGATGGTGCACCTCAGTGGTACAGTACTTGCAAAGCATGCAAGTGTGAGGCCCTGGGTTCAATCTCCAGTACCAGAAAAAAAGAAAAAGAAAAGAAATTTAAGAGATCAAAAACACTATAACAGAAATGAACAATACCTTTGATGGGCTCATTAGTAGACTTAGCAGGGCAGAAAGAAGAATTTCCGAAGTTGAGATTATATCAATAGAAATTTCCAAAACTGAAAAGCAAAAAGAAAAGATTCTAGGAGGAGAAAAGTAGCCATAGGACAAAGTTCTGAAATATCAAATAGAACAGAAAGGAATAGAAGAAATATTTAAAGCAATAGTGACTAAGAATTTCTCAAAATTCTTGTCAAACACCAGAGCAGAGATTTAGGGAGATCAGAGAACACCAAACAGGATAAATGTTATAAAAAAAAAAAAGAAAGAAAGAAAGAAAGAGAGAGAGAGAGAGAGAGAGAGCGCAAGCATGCATGCATGCATGCCATATTCAAGTTGCAGAAAAGTCTTGCTGGTCATTGTGGTACAGGCCCATAATCCCAGCACTTGGATGGCCAACACAGGAAGGTCTCAAGTTTGAGGCCAGCCTGAGCTAGGTAGTAAGACCCAGTGGCACACATTTATAATCCCAGCTACTCAGCAGACGAAGGCATGAAGATCACAAGTTCAAGGCCTACCCAGGCACACACACTGAGTTTAAGGTTAACCTGAGCAACTTAGCAAGATCCTGTCTCAGAATAAAAATAACAAAGAGATGGGGATGTATCTCAGTAGTAGAATGCTTGCCTAGCATGCACAAGGTCCTAAATTTAATCCTAAATTGAAGAAAATAAGAAAGAAAGAAAAAAGAAGAGAAAGAAGGAAGGAAAGAGGGAAGGAAGGCAGGAAGGAAGGCAGGCAGGCAAGCAGGTAAGAGTAGAGCACAACAAAATGTTTAAAATGTTGAGAGAAAAGAACAACTTAGAATTCTATATACTGCAAAGTCATCCTCCCAAAGTGAAGGAGAATGGGTTTTTGGTTTTTGGGGTTTTTTTAGGCAAACAAAACCTAAGGAAATCTCTTGCTAGTACACTTGCCTTGTAAGAAAGGGTCAAAGTTCTTCAGAGGAAAGAAAAATGATACAGGTCAGAACACAGATCTACATAAACTTAAGAAGAACATTAGGGAAAGAATAAGTGAATATAAAATGAAAACTTATTTTTTGTTCTTAATCTAACAAATAAACCATTTGTTCAAAATAATAGCAACACTGCATTCAATAACTTACACATAAGTGAAATAAATGATAGCACAGAGGGAAGAATTAGGAATACTTTGTTATTATAAGGTACTTATACTATCAATGAAGTGGTGGTATATTATTTGAAAATGGATTAGTTGTAAATGTATACTGTAAACTCTAGGGCAACTATTTCAAAATGCTGTGTGTGTGTGTGTGTGTGTGTGTGTGTGTGTGTGTTGTTGTTGTTAGGTGATCTCAAGGCAGGTCTGACTCATAGCGACCCTATATACAACAGAACGAAACATACATATATATGAGCTGGGGTTTAGCTCAGTTGGTAGAGTGCTGCTCTGCATTTTCTGAGGACCTAGGTTCGATCCCTAGTACCATATAAATGAGAGAAGGACATGCAGCCTACTCCCCAAACAATCCTGAAACAATCAAGCATTGAAAACCCTATGAAGGTCGCTATGAGTTGGACCCAATTCGATGGCAAACAACAACAATATATATATACATATAATAAATGGACTGAGAAAACAGAAAATTGATTTATATATAACACTCAATTAAAAGCACAAAAGGTAGAAAAGGAGAAGGCAAAAACAGGAACAAAGAAAAAGAACAAAAAAATTATAAACATTGTAGATATTAATTGAACTATAATAATCACTTTAAATGTCTATGGTCTATATACACCAATGAAAAGTTTTTAGGAGGGAAAAACTGGTGAATGGAGCTGGCACAGCCCTTTTTCTGGAAATCTCTCTTCAGGAAGTCTTGCTCCAGGCAGGAGTTTGTTTCTGTAGGCAGCCCAGGCGGCAGCCCAGAGGCCCTGCTGTACGGGTGTTCTTACTCCAGGCCAGGAAAGGCTTGCATGGGTGAGAGGAGGAAGAGGGCTAGAAGCCAGGCCCTGCTCCTCCAGTGCCATGGAATTTTCCTGGACCAGAACTGAGAATGTCTTGGGCAGTCACCAGCCTGACTCTAAGCCCAGAAGTTACCAGGAGGGCACATCAATTAGCAGAACCTCCTAAAGGCAAACCTGTTCCTCAGTCTTGGAGAAATAACAAGAAGGTAGTCCACACTGCCTGCAGCTATAGCCCTGTGGCATCCGATCCCGTCAGATCTCGGAAGCTAAGCAGGGTCGGGCCTGGTTAGTACCTGGATGGGAGACCGCCTGGGAACACCAGAAGCTGTAGGCTGGGAGAAGGACCTGGCAACCCCCTCCCAAAAATCAATCTGCCATTGAAAACCCTATGAACAGCAGAGAAGCACTGACGATAGTGTTTCCCCTGTTGTACACAGGGTCACTATGAGTCGGATACCGACTTGACGGCACCAAACAACAACAACAAGTCCACACTAGTCCCACTGCCTTCAAATCTAAAGACAGGAAAACCACCTAGAAAGCCAGGGAAAGAGCAAATGAAGGTTCAAGATAGATGGGGTATATAGCTGCTGGGATTCGAAGACAGCCACATTACATTATGGAGGAAGACTATGCAGGGAGCGTCCTTCCTCCAATGATTTCCACAGAAGAGGATCCTCCTGACCTATGTCAGGCTGGAAAAGGGAAAGGGATTTATTGCACCAAAGAAAACATGATTTTTGTATTAAACAAAAGAGAATAGACTGCATATTATAAGTCTCCTATGTATTGATGGGCCTGCAGCCATACCACTGTGGCAACCGATCCCATCAGATCTCAGAAGCTAAACAGGGTCGGGCCTGGTAAGTACTTGGATGGGAGACCACCTGGGAACATCAGGTGCTGTAGGTTTGGAAAAAGGACCTGGAAACCCACACCCAAAAAACAATCTGCCATTGAAAACCCTATGAATAACAGAAAAGCAGTAACAATACTGTTTCTCTGTACATAGAGTTACTGTACTCAATGGCACCTAACAACAACAACATGTATTGATAGAGTTTTTTAGGTGTGATTCCAAGAGGGAAAACAGAAGAGCATAGGGTTTTCATGCAAATCTCTCATATTTTCTTGTTACATCTGTTGTTTTTATGAATAGTTAATATATCTGAACATCATGCCATTACTTCATTTAAGCTCATAGTGACCTAATGAGGTAAATAATATCTTCCACTTAGAGATGAGGAAGCTCGAGCTTAGAGTTTGGTTAATTTGCCCAAGAACACACAGCTAGAAAATGGCAGAGCTGTGGCCTAATCCCAGGTTGCTTTGGCCCCAAACCACCATACTACACTGCATTTTTTTAGTAGTAGTAATTTTTAATGTACAATTTAATGGGTCTCATTATGACATTCCATACATGCATTTCATTGCACATTGCTCATGTTAACTTCCCCCTTACCCTCTCATGACTCTTCTCCTCCATCCCCTCCCTCCCCACAAATGGTCTCCTTTCTACTTGCATGTCTTTTTTGTGAGTACAGCCATCTATATATGTACATTCCAATTTTGCCATAAGGGCATCATACATGATTTTTTTTCTTTTCTCCTATTACCCTTTCTTCTTGCCCCTTTCCCATTTTCTGTAGTCCATTATCTTTCCTTACTTAAATCTTGTCTGCTTCCAGGCTCTCTATGTTTTAATAATGAATATATATTGAAGTCTAACATCCACATATGAGAGAAAACATGAAATGTTTATATTTCTGAGTTTGGCTTAATTCACTTAAAATGATGATCTCTAGTTCCAACCATTTTCCAGGAAATGCCATAATTTTGTCCTTCTTTATGGCTGAATAAAATTCCATGGTGTATATATACCACGATTTCCTTATCCACTCATCTGCTGATAGACACCTAGGTTGATTCCATATCTTGGCTACTGTGAATACTACAATAAACATGGATAAGTAGATATCTCTATGGTATATTGACTTATATTCCTTCTGATATATACCCAGGAGTGGGATGGCAGGGTCCTATGGTAGCTCTATTTTTAGCTTTTTGAGGTACCTCCATACTGATTTCCATGTGGCTGCACCAACCTGCATTCCCACCAGCAGTGTATAAGGGTTCCTTTCTCCCCACATCCTCAACAGTATTTGCATATGCTTGTTTTGTTGATGGTAGCCATTCTGGCTGGGGTAAGATAGTATCTCAGTATAGCTTTGATTTGCATTTCCCTGATGGCTAAGGATGTTGAACATTTTTTCATATGATTATTGGCCATCTGTATTTCTTCTTTGGAAAGTCTCTGTTCAGTTCTTTTGTCCATTGTTTGATTGGATACTTTGCTTTTTGGTGTTTAATTCTTTGAGCTCTTTATATATTCTAGGTACTAACCCCCAGTATGATGTGTAGCTGCCAAAGATTTTTCTCCCATTCTGTAGGCTGTCTCTTCACTCTGACAATTGTACTATACTGTCTTCTGCATGGGCAAGACAGCAGGCAGCCAGTCCAATGGCAGTGGCTCAGACTTCTCCCCTGTAACATGGCAATGAGATGAGAAGTACACTTGCTCCTCAGAGCAGTTGCTGCTTTAAGGAAAGAAAAAGTACAAACTGGGAATCGACAACAGTTGGGACTGTGGCTATGAGCTTAGTCTTTTGCCATAACTACCTTGATGGGGAAAGAGAGAAGGATCATGCCACCAGGAGAAGGTACATGGTCCTCAAAGCCAGGGGGAAAACTCGAAGAGTGGAAATGATGTATCTTGTCATCTGTTTAGTTCCTGAGCTCAGGCAGTGAGTCTTCCCTAGGGGTTTCTGAAATCACTGCCAGAGAGACAGGGAGAATATTCACAGAAGATAGCCTGGACATTTCCAGACCCTCCTCAAGAAAAACTAAGGGTTTCCTCTCCTATCCTCAAGGAGGGAATTGATTTTTAAAAGCCTCCGAGGAAACCACTGCGCCCACCATCAAACACAGCTCATGCACTCCAGAATGGTTGTCTTTCAGCTTGGTGGATGTCTGCAGTGATCTTTTTGCTATTAACAAGCTCTACGAGTCTGACGCCAAGATCTACGTTTATTTCTTCAAACTGTGTTGCTGGCCAATTGTTCTCTCTGCTCTTAACCGAAATCTCCAGAATTTGCAGAAACAAGAAACTTTCCCCTTTGAGGGAAATGAGAGTGTTAGAAATGCATTGAGAGTCAGGTGGTGAGGACAGTGAAGATTCCACATATCCTGAGGTTTTAGCCACATGTCCCACCCACTGGAAACTGCTGAACTGGCCAAAGGCAACTCAGAAACACAATCCTTTATAAAAATTCAAGCTATTTCCTCCCCTTGGCTGGAATTTTGCCTCTTTCCCAAGTGTTCCAGGGCATCTTTAAAAGGAAAAGTCATGGAAGAGGCCTAAGTCCTGGCCCTGACTCTGCCAATATCTGACCATATGCAACTGGGACAGTCCTTAAACTTATGCATAAAAGGAAGGCATTGGTAAGAACCCTCCAACTGTGAGCCGATATGATCATGCTCTTCTTATGTCAGGCCTTTTGGAATCATCTTCATATAGCCCATTGATTCTACTTTGAAAGTTTCCAAATCTTTGTATGTTTCTTTTTTCCTATCAGCTCCTCTCTTAGAATGTATGCACTGGGATTACCCTTGGAGATCACTTGAACCTTGTTTAATTGACGAAGAAACTGATCACACAGTGAGAAGAGGGCCCTTTGCTGGGCTCTGGCCACCTATGTCCAGCACAAGTCTCAACACACATCCCACCACACCACTGGTCTCCAAGTTTCACAGATCCCCAATGTAAACCATGCTTGTCACCCCAGCATCCCTTCTATGCTCCCACCTTGTCCAGTCACCATGTGGTGAGGAGGAGTGCATGGGATTAACCTGACACCAATTTTCAGAAAGGGGCAATCATCTTCTCTTCCTCTGCCACAGCGACGGGTCTAAGGAAGCTAGGCCAAGTCGTTCATGGCATGGCATTCTCCCAGGCCAAAAAGACTGGTTAAAAGAATGGGCATTGATCATCAGCTAAATCCTAAGTGTTCTGAGACCATCCAGAAATGAAGGCTCTCCTTTTCCAAGACAACTACTAGAAGCCCATTCTCTTTCCCTCTTCGAGAGAGAAAGTATGATCCTGAATCATGAAGCTTGGAACCACTGCAGACATTGGCCACCGTGAGAAAAGCTGGACTTGGGATAAAACCGACACCTCTGAAGACAGAAGGAAAAGACTCAAAGCACCAGAACAGTTCATGTCACTATGGAGCCACTGATCAAAGCAATCCTTAAAGTCACTATATTGGTTGGCTGGAGCTGTCAGAACAAAAGACCACAAACTAGAAGACTTAAATAACAGAAATTTGTTTCCTCATAGCGCTGGAGGCTGGATGCTCATGCTGGTATCTTTCTCTGTGTCCTAATTTCTTCTTGTAAGGACACCAGTCAGACTGGAGTAGGACAAACCTAAACAGCCTCATTTTACCTCAGTTGCCTTTTTAAAGGTCTATAGCCATACCACCCTGGCATCCAATCTTGCCAGATCTCCAAAGCTAAAAAGGGTCAGGCCTAGTTAGTACTTGGATGGGAACCGCCTGGGAACATCAGGTGTTGTACACTTGGGAGAAGGACCTGGCATCCCACTCCTGAAACAATCAGCCATTGAAAACCCTATCAATAGCAGAGAAACACTGACAAATAGCATTGGGCATGATAGTGCCAGGTAGTGTTTCGTTCTGTTGTACATAGGGTCACTATGAGTCAGACCCAACTCAACAGCACCTAACAACAATAACATTATTAAAGGCCCTAGTAGAGTGTTGCTCTGCACTCTCTGAGGCCCTGAGTTTGATCCCCACACCACAAAAAATGGGAGAAGGACATAGCAATTCACTCCCAAAGTACTCAAAATATTTAGCCATTGAAAACCCTATGCATAGCAGAGAAACACTGACATAGTGCCAGGCATGGCACAGTGTCAGGGAATGTTTCATTCTGTTGTACACAGGGTTGCTATGAGTCAGACCCAACTCAACAGCACCTCACAACAACAACAATATCTAATTATGATTACCTCACTCATTTTGTCTGTCATTTTTAAATTTTATTTTTACTTAAATTTGCTTTTTAACTGACACATAAAAGCATAAAGATTATTCATACTAATGTGGCAACATGTGACATTCATGTATAATAATATGTATATATAATATATAATATGCATATAAATGTGTATAATAAATCATGTAATATTAAATTATACAAATTTACAATACAAATTAAAAATAGAAAAATAGAAAGGCTCTGACTCCAACCACAGTCACATTCTGGCACTGGAGGTTCAGGCTTCAAGCTGTGAACTGGGGAGGGGGCGATTCAGGCCACAGCACCTGCTCACATGGGTCCTCCTGTCACAGGAGCCAATGAATCCACTCCACTCTGTAAGCCAGTTCAAACATGTATGATTTGTTTCTTGCATAAATTTCCAACTGATATAAACAAGCCAAGGTCATACAAAGCCAATCGAGTCATCCCTTAAAGGCCTCCCATTTAGCATCACAGAGTGAAACCCACTCCCTCATGCTCTCACTGCTTCCACCCAGAAACCCAGGTGTCTCCCCTTCCAAGGCCACCAGTCAAAAACTCTGGGCAGAGCTTCCTCCTGGCAGCTCAGCAGTCACATGCAGCCTCCCCAGTGAGACTGCTAAGAGGGGAACATTGACACCAAGACCCTGTCTGTTCCCCTCCATGGCAACACCAGAGGTAAGAAAGAAGGTGGCAAAACCACTTAGAAGTTAGAAGCCCTTTTCCATGCAACTTGTTATAGTAATTGTTTAAAAATCAACAAATTAACAGTTTCAGCAGGGCCCATAAATGAGTGCTAACATCACAGATGTCACGTGCCTCCTGAATAAAGTACATACCAACTCAAAAAAGAAAAAGGTATTTTTCACACCTATATCTGATTTGCCTGCAGCCATAGCCCTGTGGTGACCAACCCCATCAGATCTCAGAAGCTAAGCAGAGTCAGGCCTGGTTAGTACTTGGATGGGAGACCACCTGGGAACACCAGGTGCTGTAAGCTTGGGAGACAGACCCGGCAACCCACTCCCAAAAATCAATCTGCCATTGAAAACCCCATGAACAGCAGAGAAACCCTGACAATAGTGTTTCACCTGTTGTATGTAGGGTCAGTCAGATACCAACTCCACGGCACCTAACAACAACAACAACAAGTTACAAAGTAAAAAGGAGAGAAGGGGGGAACCCATAGACTACAAGAGATTTAAGGGACAGATCCACTAATTGTAATATGTGTACAAAATTTGGTTCCTGATTCAAACAAACAGAAAAGCATATTTAAGACATAACCTGGGGGATCTGAATGTTGATTGAGTATCTGATATTAAAACTGAAGAAGTAGTATTAGTGTTGTTTCGTTGTGATATGGTTTTGTAGTTAGGTTTCTTAATGGATGTGAATCTTTTAGAGGTATGCAGGTGTTCCTCAAATTCCCATGAGGTTACATCCCAATAAACCTACTGTAAGTAGAAAGTACCATTAAGTTGAAGTGCATATAATACACCTAACCTACTGAAAATCAAAGCTTAGCAACAGTGCACCACACAGTACTGTCATTACCCCTTGTGATCACAAAGCTGACTGGGCACTGCAGCTGGCTACCACTGCCCAGCATCCCAAGACAGCACAGCATCACATTTTACTAGCCCATAAAAAAAAAAAGAATCCCAGTTCCAAGTCAGGTTTCTACTGAGTATCTGTGGCTTCTGCACCATTGAAAATTCATGAAGTAAAAGCATCATTAAGATGGTGACTCATCTGTGTAAGAAAATATTTACAGAAGGCAAAACATCCAACTTTCTTCCAAAATAATCTGAGCAGGGCACTAGAAAGATGGTGAAGAAACAAGACTGGCCATGAGTTGGTCATTGTCAAAACTGAGTGAGAATTCCATGAGAATTCTTTATACCACCTTCTGTGTATATTCGGAAGTTTTCATGATTTAAAAGGGAAAAAATGTTTCTTTAATGAATGGAAAGGACCAAAAGATGAAGGCGATTCTTTGCCAAAGTCATAATGTCATTTCCAGGATAGCCTGCTAACTAAGTAACCCTTTTTACATAAATTTCCCCAAGTAAATACTTTCACAGAATACTTCCAGCTGACACCTCTTCTTTTCAAATATTATTGGGAATTTCTGAAACACAGGACACCCACACATCATGGGGTTACATTAAGAAGCTTAATACACAGAAAATACTACATAAATTCATAGCAAACATTAATAGATGACCAGTGCATTATGTATTTGTTGTTGTTTATGCAACCCAAGTCTTTAGAAATTTTCTCATCCGAATTCCTATAATCTTAACAGGAGAAAGTCTTTATCAGCCTGACACCAAAGCTAAGAACCATGATGATATATTAGCTAAATAAAGATATAAAATTTTAATAGACTAAACCATTATCCTTTATATAACATTTTAAAAGGCATTTGCCAGATATGAAAGACAGACTAATATTTAAAAATACCATCGTCCCTATTTTAAAACTTAGCAGTAAACCTGGGCAGATAATTCTCAAAAGAAAAGGAACTAAGCTAGGAATGTCAGTTATAACAGAAGATATCCAATTAAATTTGAATTTTAGATAAATGACAACTAATATTTATTTGAATAACATCATTGTTATTAGGTGCCATTAAGTCAGATCCAACTCAGAGCAATCCTATGCACAACAGAACAAAACACTCCCCAACACTATGCTATACACATGATCATTTTTATGTCTACACCCATTGTTTTAGACACTATGTCAATCCATCTAGTTGAGGGTCTTCCTTTTTTTCTTTGACCTGCCACTCTCCCAAACATGATGTCCTTCTACAGGGATTGGTCCCTCCTGACAACATGTCCAAAATACATAAGATGCAGTCTAGTCATCCTTGCTTCCAAGGAGCACTCTGTTTGTACTTCTTCTAGGATGGATCTGTTCATTCTTTTGGGAGTCTATGGAATATTCAATATTCATCTCCAGCACCATAATTCAAAAACATCAATTCTTCTACTAAAATGTTATTTATCTGAAATTCAAATTTAACTGGGCATCATGGATTTTTATTTGCCAACTCTGAAAATTCTAAAATAATAGCCAATAACCTTGAGAAAACAATAAATGTCATTGATAATCATCCAGAGAACCAAGTACAATAGACAAGCAGGAGGGTCACCAACACTGTAAAGCGCATAAGGGACAAGGGAGTAGCTACCTGCACCTGACCCTCAGCTCAGAGGATGAGATGTGGTCTCAGGGTCTCAGGGTTGCAGGAGGAAAGTAGCCAGGGCAGTAGACGTAGTGTGGGGAAGAAGGGTTGCAATTTTGATTGACCGTTCTTGAGCATGTGTTTCTGAGGAAAGAAAAGACATGCTCACCATCATTCAACACGGGACCCCTTACGGAAGCACCACTTCTGTTTGCTCTTAAAAACTCATTGGGATCTACAAAAATGCATTTTAATCTGCTATGGAAAACTATATTGTGTATTATTCAAATCCATGTACTCAACATCCAATTTAAAAACAAAAAATATCAGCTAGGTACCACAGGGCATGCCAGTAATCCCAGCACTTGGGAAGCTCAAGCAGGAGGATAGGAATTTCAAGGCCACCTGGTATACCTAAGGAGAACTTGTCACAAAATAGTAATAGTAGTACTGGTAATAATAATAATAACAATAATAATAATAATATCAAAAAACATTAGTAATTCATTTTTATTGGAAATTTTTAATGTACACCTTAATGTGATTCACTCTGACATGCTTTTCATTGTGACATTTCCACATATGCATTTTGTTGTACATTACACAGATAAGTTCCCCCTTACCCTCTTGTGCACTTCCTCCCCCTGTCCCACCCCCCCACCAAAGACTTCTCTTGCACTTGCTTGTCCTTTTATTTACCAATTCATTTTAAGCCTTCTATGTGTACCTCCACCTGCAGCGTACCACTGTGGCTCCCGATCCCATCAGATCTCAGAAGCAAAGCAGGGTTGGGCCTGATTAGTACTTGAATGGGAGACCTCCTGGGAACAGCAAGTGCTATAGGCTTGGGAGAAGGACTTGGCAAGCCACTCCCCTAAAAAACAACCAGCCACTGAAAACCCTATGAATAGTGGAGAAGCACTAACAATAGTGTTTCGTCTGTTGTATACAACTCACTATGAGTCAGTTACTAATTCAATAGCACCTAAAAACAACGTGGACCTCCAATGTATTCCTCCCCGACCTCTCCCTCACCCTCTAGCTAACCATGAACATGAACTTTATACTTAATCATTGTCCTTTATTTTCCTATACATTTTCACATCCATCTGTACCACTAAACAATATATAGTTTTTGCATCCTTTCAACCTTTATAAAATAGCAGCAGGGTAGATGCATTCTTCTGCAATTTGCCTTTTTTCCTTTTCTTCTAGTACTAGAGGATTGAACCCAGGTCCTCATGCTTGTTAGGCAAGTGCTGTACCACTGAGTTGCACCTCCAGTCTCCTTTTTAATTTTTTATTTTTGAAACAGGGTTTCACTAATTTGCACAGGCTGCCTCCAGCCTTGAACTTGTGATCTTCCTGACTCAGCCTCCTGAGTTACTGGGATTACAGCCCTGTGCCATAGCACCTGGCTCAATTGGCCTTTTTTCATTCAAGTTTTTAATTTTGAAATTGATTCAATGTAATGAGTATAGCCTTTAGTGATTTTCAGTGCTGCATAGTAGTCTATTATTTGGATATACCAAAATTTATTTTTCTCCTCCAATTGATGGGCATTTAACTACTTTCCAAGGTTTCACTATCACCAAAGAATGCTGCTATAAATGTCCTTAAGCATGTCTCTTCAGACACATTTAAGTGTATTTCTTAGGGTATATAGCAGAGTAGAATTACAAGGTCAGGGAGCATGTGCAACTTCAACTATAATTCTACAGAGTGATTGCACTAATTTATATTCCCACCAGCAGCAATAAATACATTTTTTACAGTTATGTCCTGCTGAGGTTAATTGAAAACTTTCCTTTAAATCAGACTGGATTCAAAGCCTGCTTAAAATGAGTAGGAGGCCTGGCACTAATAGTTACTAGCCCTAAAAGTCTGCCTAACATGAGTACAGCCAACAGTACCAGATGCAGACTGAATCCAGGGGTTATTCAGGAATCAGACTGACCGAGACAAACTGAGGAGACATTTTTGAATCATGCCTGTTTAATCTTTATTATTTTCCTCTGAAATTAAAAGATGTCAGTTGCAGACAGGATTAGCTTAATAATTACTAAAATGCATCTCATAGAAATTGAATATCCCCATGATAATAACCACTAACAGCATGACATAATATACTCAATTTTTCTATACATAAACCAACTTTTTTTCCCACAAAAGGTATCACATAATCTGGCTTGCATTTTGCTTCTTTTTACCATACAATGTATCTTTATAAGGAAAGAAACCATCTACATTAATTGAAGCTTCTGTAATTCAATAAACATTTACTAAGTACCTGCTCTTGGAAAGGACAGAGTCTAAAAAGAAAATTAAGCAACTTCACCATAACAGACTCTCACTCTAAAAGAAAAAAAAAAAATGAGCACATGCCTGTATTCCCACTGACTCGAGAGGCTGAAGCCAGAGGATCACAAGTTTGAGGCCAGAGGCAGCCTGTGGCATAACTTATTGAGACCCTGTCTCAAAATTTTTTAAAAAATTAATTTAAAAAAATGAGGTGGGGTGGTTAGGGGTATAGCTCATTGGTAGGGCACTTGCCTAGCTTGCATAACGCCCTGGATTTAACCTCCCAGTATTGAAAAGAAATAAAAGAAGAAAAGAAAGAGAGAGAGAGAGAGAGAGAGAGAGAGAGAGAGGTCATAATAATGGCCCCCATTTATCATGCACTTTCCATGAGCCAAGTACTATACTAGACCTTAATGAGTGTGGGAAACAGAATAATGGTACCCCCCAAGGTTGTCCATATTCTCATCCTAATAATGCTATATTACATGGCAAGGAATTAAGGTTACTAATCAGCTAACCTTAAAATAAGAATAGTCTGCATTATCCAAGTGGACTCAATATAATCACAAGAGTCCCTAAGAGGCCTTAAATAGTGAGAAACAGGGCAGAAGAGAGAAATGGCAGCATGAGGAAGACTATGCTCAGCTATGCTCACTCATGCCCATGTCAGACTTCTGACCTCCAGGAACTTGTTTTGTTTAAGCTACTATCCTTGTGGTAATTTGCCATTAAAGCAATAGGAAGCTAATACAATGAACATTATGCACCCTCCCCACCACCCTGGGATATAGATGCTATGACCTCCATTGGATAAATCAGGCAACCGAAGGCCCAAGAGGTTAAATCACTAACCCAGGCTCAGAGTAGCAGATCCCAGTGGTAACTTGAGTTGTCTACATCCACATCTGTGCTGAGGCTGCCCCTGGTCAGCTGGAATCCAGGGCAGATGGGTACCCACCCTGTCACAGAACGAGGCAAAGCACAGGAAGGGGAGAAAACAGCCTGGAGCCAGTCTAAGAGGACTGGAGGCAGCATTTGAACCCTTCAACTGACGGGCAGGATTTTGATAGAAATGAGCAGAGAAAGAGAGATCAGGACATGCAAAGTGGTCAGGTGCCGCTAAAGTCAGGGGTATGTGAGGGCATCCAATGTGTGGTAAGCCTGGGCATGTTACACAGAGATCAACTTCTGTATGTGAGCCACTAGCCACATGGGCTATTAACATTTAAATTTAAATGAAGTTAAAATTAAGTTAAATTAAAAACTCAGCCCCTCAATTCTATTTACTACATTTCAGACATTTAAAAGCCACATGTAGCCAATATTGGATAGTCTGGGTCTGATTTCCACCCTTGAGACCAGGTCTATGGGACAATAATTGTTCAGGTGTTGTCGAGTTATGTCCAACTCAGCAACTCTCAGAGGGTTTTCAATGGCTGATTGTTTTGGGGTTGTTTCAAGCGTGAGCTGCCAGGTCCTTCTCCCATTTTTGCAGGGCTGGGGATCAAACCCAGGGCCCCAGAGAGCAGAGGGCAGTAGTCTACAACTGAGCTAAACCCTAGCCTATTGGACAACACTGGTGTCATTCATTTTAGCTGCTCAGTGGCATTGTACACATGAAGGAGTAATTTATGTGTTTTTATAGGACTCTCCAGCTCACTCACTTATTACCTACTTTTTTGTCCCCTCCCCAGGGGCATTGCCAAATTTTTCAAAAATAGATGCACAAGGTTGTTCTTAGGTGCCATCAAGTCATGTCTGACTCATAGTGACCCTCATAGGGTTTTCAAAGGCTGATTGCATATGGATTGTTTGGGGAATGGGCTGTCACATCCTTCTCTTGTTTTTTGCTGTGCTGGAGATCAAACCCAGGGCCTCAGAGACCACAAAGTGGTACTGTACCAACAAACATCCATAAAAATTATTTTAAACTCTCAGCCCTGTCCTATAAATGCATGTCTAATCCTAAAAATAAAATATTCTCAGAAGTTGGTCAAGTTTTTCTCTACTCTTTAAAAAACAAAAATTTAGCCTTTGAAGAATCTGACCAGACTATAATGCAAAAGGGCTTTTAAGAAGGGGAGGCAAGTTGCTAGCACCTGACACATGGTTTCATGGAACCTCGCTCCACCCTGGTTCTCCTGATGTGGGGAGACACTCCCCCTGAGACCAGAGTTACCTTGCCTGCTATATAGAGGGTGTCCCACTCAGCCCCGCCAAAAAATGGAGGATGAAGTCAACCAAGGCAACATTCAGATAAGTATGCAGAGCTCCGAACCTGATAAGCTTAGGTGGTGGCCAAAAGAAAGGTTATTTTGTGATCCAACAACTAGTTCAGAATGATGTCAGAGGCAAATGAAAACCCAATCCATTACTAGAAGGATCTGTGTTGCGTTGGGGCCTTATGGAAATGGCTGGAAGCATCTGTGAAGACCCAATTCTCTTATCCCCTCAGTGACTCATGGCTGTGCACATGACTGCGTGCAATGTTAACCCTGTTTGGCAGGCCTCACCAGCAACTCCAAAACTTCTCATCAGCAGCTCAACCCTTGTCCTCTCCCAAGTAGCTCTGCGGTCACAAACACAGAAGGAAGGGACCCTCCACACTGACATGCCCCACCACTGGGGGCAGTGCCAGAACTTGGCTGCCTGAACAATAAATCTCTATGTGGCCTGGAGAGAAAGGCTGTCCTGTACCTGCTAAGCGGGGGCCATGCACTCCACCCCAGCCCCTGCAGAGTTGGGAGAAGGGAGGAGGTGGGAAGGAAGACAGATACGATACTAGAAACAGGCCTCCCACCCCAACCTATGATCTCCGCCTCCCCAGCGCCCTGGCAAATATCAGCTAGTGAGCAGTTCAATAATGCAGGACTTAGGGTTCAGACGCACAGAGCTGATCCCCTGAGCAAGGGACAGAAAAGATTGCCCACTGCCAGGTCAGCTTCAGCCAGCTGATGTCAATATTTGTGCCAGGGCCTGGTCCTGCTCTAGGTCTAACTGGTCAGTAATTGAAACAAAAGCCAATATCATTCCCCAATGGAATATTTTAGATAAGGCCACATCTACCTCTAGAAAGGAGAGGGAGAAGCAGGAGGCGGAAAAGAAATGACTCTAGGAGTTTTTGTTTGACCTCAGGTACAAAGAATTGAATTAATTGTAATCCTTATTTCATGACACACTCATCATTGATTTATGCAGAGCCCACTTTTATCTATCAGTCAGCTACTATAACCTTACCGGGCTGGGATTTAGCTCAGTTGGTAGAGCAATGCACTGCAGTCTCTGAGGCCCCGAGTTCAATTCCCAGCACCACAAAAATGGGAGAAGGACCTGGCAATCCACTCCCAAGGCAATCCCAAACCAGTCAGACATTGAAAACCCTATGAGGATCGCTATGAGTCGGATACCGACTTGACGCCACCTAACAACAATAACCTTACTGGTGAGCAAATACCTTCAATCCATCCTCCCTTTCCCACTAAAGGTAAAGCATGAGATTAACTCATACTAACCAAGTTTTCTCCACCAATCTAATCCTCTGCCCCCTCCTGACTTCACCCTGAGTCACAGTCCATCATTACTTTGATTTTCTCTCCATATCTTTTCATTGTAGCTATAGGTATTCCCTAATTTTTTATTTTTAATTATTTATAAGTTTATAAAAGATGTCACACTGCAAGCTGGGCATGGTGACTCATGCTTGGGAGGCTGAGGCAGGAAGATTCCCAAGTTCAAGGCCAGCCTAGGCTACACAGTAAGACTTTGTCTCAAAAAAAAAAAAATTTAAAAATGGAATTCTGCATCTTTTTATACATTTTTTTAAACTTAATATTGCATTACCAAGATTCAGCATACCTTTGTACCTCACTGTTGTTCATTTGTTTGGCTGAGTATAATTTTCCACTGTGTGAATTCATCTGCCCTCACACTGATGGGCACCTAGGCTCCTTCCAGGCTTATAGTATCGCAAACATGTTGTCTAGGTCTCCTGCCGGATATTAGTTTTTCTAGGGCATACATATGTTAGAAGTAGGATTTCTGGGCCATAAGAAATGTGAATAATCAACTTTAGGAGATAATGAGATGTGACATCAAAGTCTTTGTCAATTTGATTGTATTTCCTAGAGATAATAAGATGACTGTTTTTCTTCTTGGACTCCTCAATTTTGTTTTTTAAAAATTTCACGTCAGCTCTACCAAAATGTTTAAATCAGGTTCTTGGCTTAAACACCTGAGCAGCATCTCAGACAACTCTCCCCATATGTGAAAGAAAAATTCTTCTTGGTCACCCAGATAAAATGAAGCACATCTAAGCAGAACAAAGTCCTACCCTGGTCCAGACACTGGGGCAGGATAGTTCAATGGAAAGGAACAACCTAGAAGCTGCTTCACTTTAAGCAAATACAAAATTCAAAAAGGGACTGAGGTAGAGTTAAAGCAAGTTTCCCCATCCAAGATGGCTTGCTCCGTCTCTCTCCCCCAACCTTCCCATCACCACCACACACACTTATTTTCAAACAAGGAATAAAAGCCTGGAAATGGAAAGCCCAGTTTGTAAGTAACCACTGTCCAATTTAAATGAGAGCAAGGAGTCCAGGTTGAACATCATTACACAGTCCAAGTCATTTCAATGCCTGTTGGTGGAATGCTTTACAGTGTGACAAGCACAGTGATGAGTAAGATCTTCATTCGCCATTCATGGGGCTTGTACATTTGCTCATTTCCAAGACGGGATCACGCATAAAGTGCCAAAGGTGTGGCTATGTGCTAAGAAGGTGAAGATGCTGGCCTGCTATGAAGAGGTTCTCTATAGAAGGACAGTAGTTAGAACTTGATGAGATCAGACACAGAAATTGTTCAAAGGTGAGAGTGAGCGATTCTAACCAAAAGTTCAGAACTGCAGGAAAGTTCTTAGAGAGTGCTGTTGGAGCTGAGTTTGAAAGCTGAATCAAGTAACTGAGAGGAGAGAAAATAGAGACTATACCTAAAACAATTAAGAAATCAGTTTCTGATTCAGACCCCTTGACCTTCCCATTTTCTCCTATTCCTCAAATCTCTTTAATCTATTTCCTTCTTCTGGTCATGTTAAAGCACCAAAAAAGTGGAGCCCATGGATAATTGTTAAACATGAATTATCTACACTTATTTCTTTCATTCCACAAACACCAAGAAAGTAAATCTCTACCAGGTGCCTGGCCCTGTGCTGAGCTCTGGGGATACATAGATATACAAGATGAGCTTAGTCTTGCCCTCACCCTACTTCCTGTCTTCCTGGACAGACAGAGGATTAAACAAAGACAGGCAGTTGACTTGGCCTGACCATCAGCCAGACTCTACCAGTCTGAGAGAGCCCCCCACCCTTTCTCCTCTGAAACCTTTTCAGTAAATTGTGCAGGATTAAAGAAATGGCTGCCAGCTCCATAATTAAAAGAATCCTGACCAACATCCCAGGTAGCCAAGCGGCTGCTCAGAGCTGAGAGACCCAAAAATCAGGTGCTTCCTACATAATAGCCTCCAATGATATTTGATAGCTGCTGGTTTCCAGAGTCAAACAAATGTCAGGAATTTTATGAAGGAAGGCAGGAAGCAAATAAGGGGGCAAGGATTGGGGTCTAGGCCTCAAGGGAGCTCAATTAGTGAGCCAGATAAAGTTAAACCGTAAGGGCATGTTCTCGGTTTCCTAGAAAGCCAGCTGGAAAAGATGCCAATCCTTAATCCTCTGTCACTCAAAAGATTAACAGAAGAGACCTAGGGTTGCCCACAGGGAATTCCGCAACAAGCCAGATGTTCCTGCTCTTCCTATGACACCACCACTCTCAACCAGAGCCACACTTTGGGGGCCACCAGGAAGCAGTAGAAGGGAGTGGAGTCTTTTGAGATAGGTTGAAATTCAAACATCACCCTATATTAATACGGACACAAAAGGGATTCTTAACATTTTCTCACCTGATGCATCTGGTTCAGAACTTCCTCACTGAGCCATCTCGCCCTTTAACAAGAATGTGTTCTTTGCCGAATGAACTCTCCCTGCAGCTGCTTGGGAGTGTACAAGGTACACACCTTGAAATCCCTATAAACTGGGATCTGGCTTCCAGAGCTACATATACACCATGAAGAATTCAAGCAAGGTGGTGAGCCCCTGCTATCTCAATTCCCTACCTGCAGAACTGGTACTGAAAAGACTTACCTTCTTGTTCTTGTTCTTGTAAGCACAAGAAATCACATAAAATGCCCAGCCCAAATGTTCATTAATGGTAGCTCTTACTGTTGCCTCTAAGTGCAAACAGGTAACCACATGCACAAGACAGCAGCTTCACTTTGGCACTTTCTAAACACACATACACATGTGTGACTGCGTGTATGTCCACATGTGCATGTGTATTTGTGTGTGAAAGAGAGGGAAAAGAGATAGGGAGAGAGACAGAAAAGTAGCTGGGACATGCACAAGCCTATTTACAGTTCCGACTATGTTCTATCACTTCTGTCAAATTCATAAACTGAAGAAGTTGGAGGGAAACCTAACCAAAGTCTCCATTTCCCCTAAAGTCTCTAGCTTTTCTCTAAAAGTTGCTTCCTCTGATTTCAGGAGGCAGAGAAGAAAAGCCATATGGCTTGCGACGTTAGACATGCCCAGCAGCAAACGAGCCCCCCACCATTTGTCAGAGGGCCTCTCTCCTTTCGACCCTCCAGTGGGCGGGCATCCAGATTTCAGTCGAGGTGCTCTGGTCTGCGTCTCTGTCTTGACTGTTCCTAATTATTGGAGGGAACACCATGGCTCGCTCGCCTGACCTCAGAGTTTAAGAGCTTCAAGTCCTAATATCAGACCAAGCAGCTTCATTTAAAAGGCATCCTCATCTGCATCCATAAAAGTCACTCCCAGAGCCCTGACTTGCCCCAGCTTTGGGAATGCCTGCTGTCGAGGATTTATGGCACGCCCTGGATCTAATCTGCCGCACTTTAACTGCTGCTGTTGCACATCTGGTCATAAAAGCAAGGGCCAGCCCAACACCAACACAGGGACAAACACTTTTCTTTCCTAAATGGCTACAAATTTGATCTCACAGTGATAGCTGGACTCGGATATAATCAGCCCAGCATCTGGGCAGTCATTAAGCATTGTTTGGCTTTGCAAAGTTTTTCTTCCAAGCACAACAGTTATAAAGACAATTCTCATATAGCAAAAGCCATGAATAAAGAAGCTGCAATCTGAACAGGTGGTAATGGTGCTAGCCATCCAGGAAATGGGGTCGAAGGATTTCCAGGAAAGAAAGCACAAGTCGGTTGAAGAGCCAAGCTTATTTTCACAGAGATGGTAGCTACCCTCTCCAGGACTCTCACGCAGCTGGTAGAGGCAGGCAGCTATCCCGAGAGCCACTGCCCTAAGCTAAACTGATGCTTGGCCAGAGACTGCCTGCTTAAGTTTGGCCAAAGGAACCACTAGGTGGTTTAACAGTACATTTTTTAAGGCAGTGAAATTCTTTATTAGACCAATTGGCGGGGGTGGGGAGAGCAATAATCTAGACCAGAAATGAACACAATGCTGTCGGTTCCAGGAGATTTTACAATGCCCTGGACAGCCTGTCCTGTGCACAGATTTGGCACGTTTCATGTCGTTCAGAAACTCCAATCAGACCAAGGTTCAACAAGTAATTCAACCTTTCAGCATGGAACCCAGGGAGAGAGACCCTTCAACACCGCACGGCTCTTCGTCACCTCTCCGCAGCCCCCCACCTCTGCCACCTCCTCCAGGGCCATGCCGGCAGGAGGGAGCATTAAAATTATCTGCTGTGGGTTTTACGAGCAGCAATCGCTTTTTAAAACAACAACAACACAAGGTCCTTGTGTGGCTCACGGGAAACCTAAAACTCTCTAGGCCGAGCTGCGCCCCCCCCCCCCCCCCCCCCCCCCCCCCGCCTGCCAAGAACGCCAGCGCGCTGGGACGCGCGGCATGGGCGCAGGGAGACCGCAAGGAAGCCCTGCTTGAGAGGAGGGCGAGCTTCCCTCAGGCAGAGGAGGTGCCTCTATGGGGTCTTAGAGCAAAATGCCACGGGAGAAGGGATTAGGGAAGAAAATCCACCAGTGACAGCTAGACGGGGGAGTGGTAGGGGCTGGCAAGTTCGCCCAGAGCCCGGCAGAGGTCTAGATAGGAGGGTCGGGGGAGAGAGTCTGACATCTCCCTTCCCCCTCCTCCCACCCCCGGGGGTGAGCGACAAAGCGACCTCGTCTTCTTCCGCAGGTGGGAGCGCGGCTGGAGGCGCACTTACCCTGGGGCCGGTGGTGCGGTGGCGGTCAGCCCAGGACAGCTGCACCAACACCAGCAGTAAGTGGGGCGTGAGCAGGCGGACGCAGCGCGCGGCCAGCATGGTGCCAGGCGGGACCGGCAGCCGGCAGTGGGCAGGGGTCGCGAGCGGGGCGGGGCGCACCCGGCGCCTGCCTTCCTGCCTTCCTTCGCTCGGGGGCCCTCGCGGCGGCGGGGAGCAGGCGGCGAGCCTGCGGTCGGGGCTGGCGGAGGCTGCGGCCAAGAGACACGGTCATGAACCGCAGAGGCCGGGAGCTGGAGCGCGAGCGTGTGCTCTGCGCGCGGTGTTCGCTGCGCTCGGCCGGGCCGCAGCAGCAGCAGGTTGGATGCTGGAGCCCAGGGCATGGGAATTCCCGTTATAAACCCCCGGGAGAGGCGGGGCAGGGCCCGGTGGGCCTGACTGACGGGCCGAGAGGCCTGTAGCAGTCGAGTGGCTGGCAGGTGAAAGCCAATGGGAGACGGGCGGGGGGGTGCGGGTCGTGGCTAACCACCCAGCAAGGAGCGACACTCGTTTGCTCGGCCCGAGTGGGCTCCAGGACAGGCTGCGATAAAGAGTAACTTTCTCTCGGCTCTCTGCGCAGGGACGCCTAAGAGAACGCTAGCTGACTTAAACACACCAGAATGGTGACCTGGCTAATGATGAAGCCGAAAGCATGTTTAGTTTTTAGCTTAAGTGCATAGTTATCACAACAGCCCGTGAAGAAGGCAGGGGAAATATTCCTAGCCCCGTTTTTCAAATGTTAATAATGCTATGCCACGAAGGCGTTGAGAAATCTCTTTCGCCGTTGCAGCAACACCAAGGGCAACCGGGAAGACACCAGTTGACACTCACAGGGTGGGCTGTGACCCACGTTAGAATGAGGAGTGGGAACATTCGCTTCTTTCAAAGAAGCTGCCTGATGGTGACACCCGGGTTCCACAGCGGCTGCCCTGGCGAAGTCTTGAGGCCACAAGGTGAAACCTCACCAGCTGGAGAGGGTTCCTGTGAGTATGGTAATGAGCACCTGTGGCCCTGTGGCCCTCGAGACCTGAGATTGGAACCTGAACATCCCAATTCTTCGCTCTTAACCTGGAGGGCCACAAGGCAGCCTCTCTGTGTCCTAGCAGCCCCACGAAAGGGGGTGAGAGGGTCCCTGGTCCCATATGGGGAAGAGGAAAAGGCACTACTGGGGAAAGGGCCATCTGTAGGAGCCGACAGCTTGGAGATGGTCTGAGGAGGAGGAGGTCTCCCCAGGAACCCAACTACTTGGAGAGGACAGCTCAGCAAAGGGGCCAGCCAGTTGTTGGAGGACTCTGTCCAGAGTGCCTGCAGAGGGGCAGCCTGGGAATGGTCACAGCTGCATCACACCAGCTTCTCAACAACACAAAGTGATCTGCTGCCTTCACTCCAAGAGACCTATGATTATCTCGTGTGGAATACAGCTCTCAGAGCTTAACTTCCACAGATAGGGGCCACTTGCTTCATGGAGAGGGATTCTTTTCTCTAACCAGATTGTAAGCCCAGAGCTCAACTCCACCCTGTCTGGCCTGAGAGGTCCTGACAAAGATTAGCTCTGCTCCCTTAGGGCTTCTCTCCTGCATTATATGAAGGTGCTTCACATGGATTTGGGCATTCAGCCTGCAGCCTCCACTTTGCACCCAGTCACCCTTCTAAACAGCAAACATGAACAACATCACTCTTTGCTTCAAAGGTTTCAACGTCTCCCCTGTGGCCTCAGGCAAAAAAAAAAAAAAAAAAAAAAAAAAAAAGCCCAGACTGGGTGCTGGAACAAGAACAAACTACTTGTGATTCTCCAAACAAAAATGAAGAACACCTCTTAAGGCCTGTCATCTTTTCCTGCAATGGCCAGAGTTGAGGTTAAACCCCTGGTCTGCCACCTAGTGGTAAAACCTTAAACAAAACGTTATTGGCCAGAGGTCCAATTTTCTCCCTCTGTAAAATGGGGATAAAAATAGCATCCACGCCAAGAGATGGAGTATGCAAAGCTCTTAGAATGGTTGAGTTAGAAATAGCATCCTCTGGTATGTGAGGAGCACAACATAAATGCCGCATCTCATTTATCCCAAGAATGATTTTGCAAAATAGGGCAGACATCCCTACTTTAAAGGCAGGTTTAAAAAAAAAAAAAAGCATTCTGTAAGATTGTGACTTTCTTGATCTCATTTGGCTGGTAGAGGGCAGAGCTGAGTTTCTAGGTCAGGATTGGGGACTCTAATTTTGCCTCAGACATTTGAAGACTGCAATCTCCAGTCTCAAATGCCATAGGGTTAGACATTGCCTGTGTGCGTGTTGGGAATTTCTTCGGCAGCCCACAAAATAACTGAGACTAGCCGGGCGCGATGGTGCGTGCCTGTAATCCCAGCGGCTCAGGGGGCGGAGGCAGGAGGATCACAAGTCCAAGACCAGAGGCAGTCTGTGTAACTTAGCGAGACCCTGTCTCAAAAAGTGAAAAAATGGGCTGAGGGCACAGCTCAGTTGTCCAGCACTTGCACAGCATACAGGTGCAAGGCCCTGGGTTCAACCCCCAGTACCAAAAAAAAAAAAAAAAAAAAAAAGATAACTGAGACTTGAAAGCTTCACCCAGCTTCAGGGGAAGAGACTGTAAACAGCAAGGGTCAGGCCTTCCTGGAAACAGCCCTTGTGATGTGGCCGCCTGTGAATTTGCCCAGCTGGACTTGTGACGTTGGTCCAGTAGAGTACCTCATGCCGCACTTACAACAGTTCCATGTGCCCTGAGTGTTTGCTCACCAGGGGCCAAACAGTTTGGAAATGTTACCATCAGGCTCCAAAGCCTAGCAGGATTTTCCTGACTCTACCACCTGGCTACATGCACCCATCAGACTGGTACACTTCTTTTTGTTTCTGGAATTATTAAGAAATCTGTTGGAGTCAGCAAATATACTTAGATGGGCCCCCAGAATCTGGCAGCACAGAGCCCCCAGGGAAAAAGCATTCCAATAGTCCTTTCCATCCCTAACACCAAATGCTGCTTTCCTGCCAGAAAACTTACTTCCAAGTGGTCCTTGGTCCAAAAGTCTACATTATTCTGGACCTCAACCATGTTGCTTAGTTTAAAATATGATCAACTGCTTTGCAGTTACTTTGCTCAGCAAGTATTTTCCTTCCCTCTGGTTGGCAGGCAAGTCCTGTCGTAACCATGCCATCATTCAAATGATGCATTTTCTTCTCCCAATTCCTCTCAAGCCCGAGAAAGTTAAAAATTCCAGAGAACCACTAGTCCCAAATAGCATCTCTCTGACAGGCTCAATCTTCTGATCCCAGCAAAAAGTGAAGCTGACAAGTTCCTTCTTTCCCTGGAAGCAGGTTTATGATCCAAAAACAAATCTAGCTATCATGGCAACTGGTCTGTCCAGTTTCAGCCATACTCCTTGTTCTGTGGGACTTCTGTTGCAAGGGGATATTTCAGTAGAGGAAAAATAATACTTTATATCACATACTAAGGTCTGAGGGTCTGAGGTATGTAGTACTGGTGAAAAGGGCCAGGTTCAAAGTTATCTGTGTTTCTTTGTAACCCAGAGGACTCTTGCCTTTTCTTCATATTCAGAATAGCACCTTTCTACTCATTTTAACAAGCATTCTGATGCATCTCATTCTGTGCTTGGCACAATGCTCAGTCAGAAGGGCCTTTTGGATGCATACTCTGCGCTCTGAGAGGCTGCAATCTAATTGAAACAGAGCACAGATACCTGGAGACCATATCTACAGTGAAGCATGCACCACGTATGGGAACTCTTGAGAACAAGGACCCACTATAGACCTAAGGAACAAAAAATTGTCATGAAAGCAGTAGATCCTAAATGAGGCTCTGGAGCAAAGTGCTGCTGCAGTGTAAACACACTCTGATCTATGTTTGCTCCACTTGTTACAACAGCAACCACCAGAGACAGGTGTGCTGTGTCTGAGGAGAGGACTCTTGTCAGATTGCCTGTCAGATACACTACTGGGCTCAGGAGCTTGGAACACCAAAAATCCTGAATGCTGTTCCTGGATTTTTGATCAATTTGCTCTAACCTTAGCATTTGACTAGGGTAGGTTATCATTAGTTCCATTGTGCAAATGAGGCTTGCTCAAAGAAGTTCACCTTACCATGGTCACTACTTAAGTAACTAAAGCGACAAACAATTTAGAAACTTATTCACTCTTTTGTACACAAAATCCATTCTGAGCTGATGAAGACAATGGTCGGGGGGCTGGATGTCCAGACTCTTGATTCCACAAAGTTTACTTCTGATAAAGGCGGGCGTGGTGGCACACGCCTGTAACCCCAGCGGCTCGGGAGGCGGAGGCAGGAGGATCACAAGTTCAAGACCAGAGGCAGTCTGCGTAACTTAGTGAGACCCTGTCTCAAAAAGTGAAAAATTGGGCTGAGGGTGCAGCTCAGTGGTCCAGCACTTGCAGAGCATGCAAGCACAAGGCCCTGGGTTCAATCCCCAGTACTGGAAAAAAAAAAAAAAAAAAAGTTTACCTCTGATGTTTCTCTTTCTCGGACACCTGCAAGTGGGAAGAACTAAGAAAACACTGGGCTGAAGTTCAAGTCGTATGGTGTCAGAGCAGTAAGAATAAACACCCTAAAGAGACCATTGACCAATTATGGTCCCTGAGAATAATGCACATCTTTATGAAAATATTCTTACCAGTTGTCTATATTCTTCTATTTGTTTCCCTCTTCTTCCACCTATAGAGGGCTCTTCTTTTTTACCTAGTTACTTTTCTGTGACCTGGTCTCAAAATTAATAATAATGATAATAATAGTTGTAGGAATCATTAGGAGGGCTTAGCAAACATGAAGACCCTACTATACAATCTCACATTTACTCTATAAATTAGATGCCATTATTTTCCCTGTTTTACTAGTAGAGGAACTGAGAGTTTGGGAAATTCAGTATCTCCCAGAGGCAGAAACAAGTAGGACAATTAGAACTTGACCGCAGCCCACCTTATGCCACTCAGAGCTAAACTGTTTGCTAAGCACTTTTCCTACATGGTCTTGTATTCTCAGGCCAAACTAGTGAAGTCAGTGTTATTGGTCCCATTATGCAGATGAGGAACTGAAGCTTAACCACAGAGATTAACCTTACGCAGGGCAGTCCTTAAAGTTTGGATCCCCATCTGGAGTTTTGGCATCCTCTTAAACCTATCATCACCACAAGCACATGCTGTACTTGCACATGCTATTTTTTGTATTACTCAAGGTTAATCCTATTTTCATGGGTATGAATTTTCCCCTGTTCACCTGCTTTATCTTTCATTTACCTGCTTTCTTGACCTGCATGTTTTATACAGGAGTCCATTAGGCAAGAGGCCCTCCCCATGTCTTCAGCCCCATAACTACCACATTCATGTGCTCCAGAAAAAAGCATCATTACAGGGACTTCCTCAGCCTGGAGTTTAATACTCCACTGCAAATTATCACCATTTGACCCCAGTCCACTGGCACTGAGGTGAACCAATCAAACAAATGCTATTGCGTCCCTACTCTGTACCAGGCACTGCACTAGATGCTACGTGAACAGAGAGACAAGGTACATGACCTCAAGCAGCTGACAGTGTAGTGGGAAGGTGAACATTAAGCAATTAATTATCAATAACTGATTCACTAATTACCAGTGTCCACTGTAGTACAAAGGGGTCCAGGGTGTTTGGGGAGTTTGTTTTAAAACATACCTACCTAGTCTGCAGGGTTGATAAAAAGTTTCCTGAAGAAGTGAGATTTAAGTTGAGATCGCAAGCTCTCTGGTGTAAGCTGGACAAAGCATCAGAGGAAGAGAACTCTAGACATTGCAGACACCACATACACAAGCACTGAAGTGGGTGAGAAGGTGGAACTACATTTGTGACTAATTAGATCACTCTTAACCCTTTAACCATTAGTAGCTCATGAGAAATAGTTATCGCCATTTACCACCTGGGTCTGTCGGAGTCATTTTAAAGCCCTTCTACAAATAATTTCTAGAAGTAGACATTAAGGGGTGGTGTATTAGTTATCTATTGCTACATAACAAATTACTTCTAAAATTCTGCAACTCTAAAGCAAACATTTATCACCTCACAGTTTCTGTGTGTCAGGAATCTAGGAGTGGCTAAGCTGGGCGGTTCTAGTTCAAGGTCTCTCGGGAAGTTGCAGCCAAGTCCAGCTTCACAAGCAGGCAGCCTGTGCAATCACAAAAGACCCCATACTTGGTGTAATACTCTACTGTTGCTACCTCGAAAGTTTTCATAAGTGTTGAACAAGGAGCCCCATTTTCACTTGGCACTGGACCCATAGATTATATAGCCAGACCTGGTTGAAATCAATTCATCAGCCTGAGCTACAGCCTGAGTGACGGAAGGACCCACTTGTAAACTTGCCCATATGGTTGTTAGCAGGCGTCAGCTCCTCATGGACCATTGGCCAGAAACTACTGTTCCTTTTCACATGGGTCTAACAGCAGGGTAACCGGCTGCCCATCCGAACAAGTGGCCACAGACAAAAGCCAAGAGGGAAGCCAAAGGCTTTTCTAACCTAACCTCAAGTGCAATGTCACATCACGTCTGCCACATTCTACTGGTCACACTGACTAACCCTGGCACAAGGTGTGAGGAGCTGCAGGAGGATATGAATACCAGGAGACTAAGACCACAGGGAGCACTTCTTAGAAGCTGACCACCATGGATCCTGAAAAACAACTTCCTTAGAACTGTTAATAAGAATTTAAATATAATAAAGCCAAAATTTTTTCCCCATCTTTTCCTAGTTTTGAAGGTAATATACCTCAAGCAGACATCAAGCTTTGACTGAAAACATACATTCATCAAATGTCATGCAAGTACTCTACCACTGAGCCACATCCCCAGCCCATTTTTCACTTTGTATTTAAATTTATGCAGGTTGCCTCTCTCTCCTGAATTATGCATCAAATTTGTGATCCTTCTGCCTCTCCCTCCTGAGCTGCTGGGATTCCAGGCATGAGCCACCACACCAGGCCAACATATTCATCTTGTAACCACTGATTCCAGATTTCAAATGCATGTCTAATGAGTTCTGCTTATAGTTCCCTCTTATTCTTTTGTTTGCACTCAAATCATCCACACACAAGACCCCATAATTCTATTGAAGAAAGGTCAGTGATCTTCTTTGCCCCATAATTGCAAAGCAATTCACTTTTGGGTTTATAAACACAATTTAAAATCTTCAATTAATATTTTCTTTTCAGCATTTCGTAGTTCTTCTTCGTATATACACCTGCGTATACCTTTTGTTCATTTGCAAATTGTTTCAAGTAAATCTTGCACAGAAACCTACAAAGTTATAGAATATTGTCATATTTTTAGCAAAATAGGAAAGCCTAGGCCCTGGTCCTAAAACATTGTGCAATCAAGTTCATCTTTTTAACTGACTAACTGGATGAAAATGCAATGCTTCCTTTGTGCTGAAAAACATATTTTCATTCATTAATTCTTGACTTTGAGAAAAATCATGTAGGATGTTGTCATATCAAGGACTTGAAGGCTAAGTTATACTTTACATAATCAATTTCATCCTCATTTGTCTAGATCCTACTGCCTCTGAATTCATCTTATATCTAATAATTGTATAAACCTCTTCTTCTATCAGTTTTCTTCTCTTTGCCATAATAGACCAAAAATAAAAAACCCAGATTGCTCAACTCTGTTCAATAAAAGCTAAAAGAAGAACCTAGTCTAACTTATCTTAAAGCTAATGAAATACTTCAGGCAATGAAGTGAGAAAACTGAAAGATGATAAGGTTCTGGTGATTTGCCATATGGGAGCATATGCCCATAATCTCAGCACTTGGGAGGCCAGTGCAGGAGGATTGTGAGTTTGAGGCCAGCCTGGGCTGCATAGTGAGAACTTTTCTCAAAAATAAAATAAAATAAATAAAATGTTCTGGTGATTTATTATACCCTTGAATTGTAGATCAGTCCACCATTCTTCAGGGTTTTTTTTTTAGACATATTTAGCATTATTGGGAATAATTGATGAGCTGTTGTTGTTGTTGTTAGGTGCCCCTGAGTTGGGTCTCACTTATAGCAACCTTATGTACAGCAGAACAAAACACTCCCTGATACTATGCTATGCACACGATTGTTTTCATGTTTAAGCTCATTGTTATAGTCACTGTGTCAATCCATCTAGTTGAGGACCTTCCTTTTTTTCATTGACCCGCTACTCTCCCAAACATGATATCATTTTCCAGGAATTGGTCCCTCCTGACAACATATCCAAAATGCGTAAAACATTATCTAACCACTCTTGCTTCCAAGGAACACTCTGGTTGCACTTCTTCCAGAACAGATCTGTTGGTTCTTTTGGCAGTCCATGGTATATTCAATATTTGTTCAGCACCATAATTCAAACAGATAAATTTTTCACCTGTCTCTCTTATTCATTGTCCAGCTTTCACAAGCATATGATGCAACTGAAAGTACCATGGCATGAGTCAGGGACACCTTCGTCTTCAATGTGGCATCTTTACTTTTCAACACTTAGAGACGTCTTTTGCAACAGCTTTTCCCAATGCAATGCATCTTTTGATTTCTTGACTGCTGCTTCTGTGGGTGTTTACTATAGAATCAAACAAAGCAAAGCCTTGGACAACTTCAATCTTTACTCCACTTATCATGAAGTTAATTACTGACCCAGTTATAAAGATTTTTTTTTCAGTTGATGAGTAATGATTGCTAAATGAGAAAATAACTAAATGTTTTAATACAGGAAAAAAATAACATCACTGGGATCTCATAATGTATTTTATAGTTATAAAAGAGTCTAATAGCATAATTATAAGATAGAATAAGTTTTATTTTTATCTTTTAAAAATAAGTAAAGTTTATAGCTGTACTTTGGAAAATATCTAAGAAAGATTTAAAAGTCAAGCAATATTGAGCCTTATAAAAATTGTTGTTGTTGTTGTTGGGTGCCATCGAGTCGGTATCCAACTCATGCAACAGGCAAAACACTATTGTGCTTCTCTGCTATTCATAGGGTTTTCAATGGCTGATTGTTTTGGGGGAGTGGGTTTCCAGGTCCTTCTCCCAAGCCTACAGCACCTAGTGTTCCCAGGCTGTCTCCCATCCAAGTACTAGCCAGGCTAGACCCTGCTTATCTTCCGAGATCTGACAGGATTGAATGCCACAGTGCTACCACTGCAGGCTTATAAAAATTAGAAGTGCTTTAAAATATCAACTAAATGAAGCCAGGCATAGTGGTACATACCGGTAATCCCAGCACTCGGGAGGCTAAGGCAGGAAGATCAAAGGTTCAAGACCAGTGGCAGCTGATGCAACTTAGCAGGATCCCATCTCAAAAAATACAAAAAGGTGCTGGGAATGGAACACTTGCCTAGCATATATGAAGCCCTGGCTTCAACCCCCAATAAACTGGGGGGACAAACATGCCTTGGAGGTAATAACCCCAGAGCAACCCTCAGATGATGGGGAACCAGCATTAATGGATAAATTCCCCACCTTCCTCACTACTCCACAAGCAGTTCTGAGGTGCATTCTACACATTTTCTCAGTGGGTCCCCATCAGGATTGAGCCCCAGTTGCTCACAGTTATAGCTTTCTCATTAATGGGCCATCCATCAGTTTTTCTTCCTTCTCTGTTCTTTTCCCCACTTCCTTACTGTGATTCTTTGAATCATTTCCAAATAAACTCCTTGCATGGAAATTCCTTGTCTTCGCATGTGCTACTGGGAGAAGCTAAACCAAGATACATAATGAAATCCCACATGGTGATAAAGCAGCCTAACTCTAAAAGTCATTGGTAAGGCGGCTCTTACTCTCCCTGGAGACCTCACCAGAGACACCATCCATCCAGAACAGAAACAAGGGGGCCAATGAAAACAAGCCAGACAACCCAAGGGGATAGTTATGGGTAGTAGAGTGCAATTTAGAAGTCATGCTTCTAGCATTTATTAGGGTAAGAAGCTGTCTAAAACCATCATAAATGCTTTATCCATTTGACAAAAAGTTGGGATAGGCTCACAAAGGTGAAGGCTAGACAGTATGACATTGACTAAGAAACAGCCAGGTTGGTGGAATCGCCCTGGGGTTGGGGCAAAGCGGGGATTGTGTCTTCACAAAGTTGCTGGGAGTAACAAATGAAATCATGGGCTGTGGAAGAATGCTCGGTCAGATACTAAACTTGTGTTTGGAGTCTTCCTTAGGAAAATAATTTGCCAGCTCCCTTAGGGTAGAGGCAGGAGCAGAAAATCACCTCAAAGCAGACCTTCTTTGTCTGGGAAGGGCAGACATCGGTGTTCTGGGAGAAGAGTACGACAAAACTGTATTGTGAGCAGCTTTTTAGCATTAGTCACTGGGGAGGTAGAGGGACCCTCAGAGTGCGTCTGGACAAAGGCCGGGCTGAGGCCACTCTGATCTGCTCCTTCTGAAGCTGTTTGCCCCTGGGAGTAGCTGTGTGAATGAACCAAGCAGATTTGGAGACCTGGGACACTGGGGCACCTGACAAAGGACCAGGTCCACTCTGTGCACGGCTAGAGGCAGTGGGAGGCACTCTTCACTGAGGCATTTCAGTACCGGCAGCACAGCACAATCACAGGATTCAACCAGCCCCGAGCTTTGCCCTCTACCTGAGAGGACATCTTCACTGCCTCCCCTGGCCTGTCCTCTCCCTCTGGCTGCCAAACAGTCACCGCCATCTCTACCAGCCCCTACCTGCTCCACACACAGCACCATGGTGCCCTGCAGACCTTTCTGATCCCCCAAGGCAGCATTCTGGGACTTGATCAATGAGGGCACTTGGAACTTACCCTCCTCACCACTGTGGGCACTGCCCACCCTAGCAGGTCAGTCACGAGCAGCCATGGAAAAGCATGAGGCAGAAGTGACTCCTCCCCATGCAGAAGTTCTACACCACCAAGAGAGCCCTGGGGCACCATGGGAAAGGAGCAGGATAGGCCTGCCCTGGGGTCCTGCACCTGTTCTCAGCAGGTGAGGGCTGGGGCATCAAAGCCTCAAGCACATTACCTGTGAGGGTGAGTCTTATGTGCCAACTCAAATGGCCCACAGAGGACCCAGATATTTGGTCAAGCATCATTCTGGGTGTGTCTGTGAGGGTGTGAGGATCCCAGGATGAGAACAGCATTTATTTAGCTGAATAGCATTGGCTTGTGGTCTCATTGGACTGAATGAAGCAGATTGCTTTTCCTAATGTGAGCGGGCCTCATCCAGTCAGTTGAAGGCCTGAATAGAACAAAAAGGTTGATCCCCTCCCCTAAGTAAGGACACTTCTTTCTGCCAGGTGGCTTTAGAATGGGGACATTGGCTTTCAGATTTAAACTGAAGCATCAGCTCTTCCTTGGGTCTTAAATTTGCCAGCCTTTGAACTGGAACTACACCATTGACTTTTCTGGGTCTCAGCCCTTCACACTCAGACTGAAGCTAAACCACCAGCTCTCTTGGGACTCTGGCTCTGGGGAACCCTGACTACTACAATACTCACACACCAAACCATATTAAAACATCTCTATAACCTAGCGGTCTGCAGCTGTACCACTGTGGCTTCCGATCCAGTCAGATCTTGGAAGCTAAGCAGGGTCCAGTCTGGTTAGTACTTGGATGGGAGACCGTCTGGGAACAACAGGTGCTGTAGGCTTGGGAGAAGGACCCAGCAATCTGCTCCCAAAAAGTAATCAGCCATTGAAAACCTTATGAATAGCAGAGAAGCACTAACAATACCGTTTCACCTGTTGTATATAGGGTCGCTATGTGTTGGACACCAACTCGACAGCACCTAACAACAACATAACCTAGCAAAAGCCCCTTGCTAGGCCTGGTCAGCATTTAGTACGCTAGTTCCACCCTGTATTTCCTATTGCTGCTGTCAACAAATTACCACAAACTTTATCAGCTATAAAACACCACACATATATTATCTTACAGTTAGGGAGGACAGAAGTCTAAAATCTGTCTGAGTATGCTGAAATTAAGGTATCAGACCCTGCAGCCATACACCCTGACATCCAACCTCCTCAGATGTTGGAATCTAAGCAGGGTTGGGCCTGGTTAGTACTTGGATAAGAGACTTCCTGGGAACACCAGGTGCTGTAGGCTTGGAAGAAGGACCTGGCAACCCATTCCCAAAAAATAATCAGCCATTGAAAACCCTATTAACAACAGAGAAGCACTGATATAGTGCCAGACATGACATGTCAGGGAATGTTTCATATGTTGTACATAAGGTCGCTATGACTCGGACCTGACTCGACAGCACCTAACAACAACAACAAGGTATCAGCCGGGCAGCTTTCCTTCTAGAGGCTCTAAGGGGTCTGGTTCTTGCATTTTCTCTGGAGGCTGGCTGCATTCCTTGTCTTGTAGCCTCATCCTCCACTTTCAAAGCATCTTCATAGTATCTTCTAGTGTCTCTCTGGCTCTGATCCTCCTCCTCCCTTTTGTAAAGCCTTTGTGATTACAATGGCTGGCCCAGAGAATCCAGGATAATTGCCTCTTCTCAGAACATTTTTTTTCTTTTTGAGACAGGGTCTCATTTTGTAACCCAGGCTGACCTCAAACTAGTGATGATCCTCCTGCTTCAGCCTCCTGAGTGCTGGGATTAAGGGCAGGCACCACCACGCCTGGCTCAGAATTCTTTATTTAATCACATCTACAAAGTTTCTTTTGCCATATAAAATAACATAAACTAGCATCTCAGGGATTAGGATGTGGATATCTGTAGAGGATTGGGCATATTAGTAAGCCTACTACATTCCCCTTCATCTTAGGCCCTCTTCTGAATGTCCTCAGTCTTTCTTCTTTCCCTGGAGTGTCACTAACTCCAGGCCTTCTGTCCATTTTCCCTAAATTCAATCTTTTCACCTGGAGGCTTGTTTGCTTGTTGCAGCCTCAGTAAAAACTTTTGCTTTGGTGCTTCTCAAATAATGCTTTTAGCCCATGGCCTCTCTCACCCTTCAGCCCCAGTCCCCTTTTATATGGGCCTCTTCTCATCGGCTTACAAGTAAGCAACAGAGAGTAGGGTCTCCTTACCGCCCCCAAAGTCTCATCCCACCTCCATGTGCAGGCCACTACCCACAGCGCCTCCAGACACGCAGTCCTCTGGGCTCAAACGCCCCTCCCACCGCGCCTCTCCAGATCCTGTCATTTTCCCTCAGATTTGCAGTCACCATGCTGTGGTCCCCACTCTGCCCCATGGTTTTCCCAAGTTCCAAAGGGTTTCCAGAAAAAAAGTCATTATACTCTATCTCCATCCCTTCATTCTCCTTTCCAAGAACTTCTAGTTTCCCATATTTTTTCTACAACATACACCATATCTGTGCTAAGGGGAGAAGTGTCATTTCAAATATAAAAAGGAAAGATCAATCCTGCCTCCTCTGCCTTCCCACTGCACACTGGTCTGTTACATTCCACGCTCTTTGCCCTCATGGCTCCCCATGAGGAATCCCCCATCCTGGCTGAGCTGTTGATTGACTCTTTAGTGAGCACATACTCCCTACAAGACACACATGCTGAGAGCCTGGAGTGGTGGCGCATGCCTGTAATCCCAGCGGCTTGGGAGGCGGAGCCAAGAGGATCGCAAGTTTAAGACCAGAGGAAGTCTGCGTAACTTAGCGAGACCCTGTCTCAAAAAGTAAAAAAAAAAAAA
>VMDO01007024.1:0-30827 GCA_007922755.1 Pedetes capensis | reverse complement strand
AGGTTGGTCATGATGACATAGCCAAACTGACAAAACCATGCAACGACAAGAAATACACACAAATCTAATGGCTTTTCCTATGAGTTTTACATGTATATGAATTTCAACAGCTACTATTTACTAAGCAGTTACAACCTACCGAGCACTTCATAAATACCTCACTTCATCCTCACTACAACCAGATTATCCTGTAGATTTTTCCCATGTTTCAGATGAGGAAACTGCAGCCAAGAGAGACCAAGACATGTTCCTATGGTTACACGGGCCCCAGTAGCAGGACTGCTTTCAACTTGAATGTGTTTGATCCCAGGACCATGGTCTTCACCACCAGCCCATGTTAGAAGAACTGGACACCCAGAGGGGCTTTTCCTCAGCATCTGTGTAAGGGCTCTGCTGGTACCGCAGGCAGGAGCCAGGCAGTTTCCACAGGAGATTGATTCAAAGTCAATGGTACAATCCAAGAGCCATGGCCTCTGGGCAAAGCAGCGCTCAGGAAGGAGCCAGAGTCTGAGAAGTAGGGCAACGCCAACCACAGCCTCCTGCCCTGGGCTGCGCTTCATGGACTCGAGCCAGACTGAGTTCCCAGCCAAGGACGCAGCCTTGTCTCAGGCCAGGAACACTCCCAACTAGCCACAAGGACGCTGCACCAGCTCCCTTGTGACCCTCAGCCTCAGTCCTTCTCACTTTCATCCTCCCAGAAGCCCGGTGCTTCCTGCCGTCCACGCGTCTGTGCTGCTGGCTGATGTCTCTCAGATGGCAGCGTCTCTCCAGCCAGCGAGCCATAAACATCTTCTCTGCCACTTTCTAGCTTCTCTGTCCTCCCTCAGCACCCCCAACAAGGTCAAAGCCTAGCTCGGTCACATTTGCAGGCCATTAAAAAGGCCAGAAGGCATCAAAGTGAAGGACTGTAGAGTGACCAAAGTGAATAGACCATTTTAAAATTAACTAGGATGAACTGCAAATTAAGGGGAAATTATTTGTTATTGCTGTTTCCCCATGTGAGAGGTGTAGTTTCAACAAGAACACTAAAACTCCTCAGACATATTTTGTTCCTACATGTGTGCCTTTACCAGATGTCTTGCACAATCAGACATCTGTCCAAAGACAGAAAAATTTACATTTGGATGCTTGTATTAGAGGCAGGAAATACAACATAATGGTTAGAAGTCCCAGTTTGGGAGTTAGACAGACTTTGATTTAAATTCCATCTCTGTGGCTTGCTGGATGACCACGGACAAGTCACTCCACCTCTCTGAACCTCTGTTTTCTCATGTGTAAATAGTAATGAAAGTACCTTCCTTGTTCAAACCTATCACAGTGGCTATTATCCAAAAACAAAAAGACAAAAACACAAGTGTTGGCAAGGATGTAGAAAAATTGGAACCCTTGTGCATTACTGATTGAAAGGTAAAATGATACAGCTGCTATGCAAAACAGTGTGGCAGTTCCTCAAAAAAATTAAACATAGAATTACCATATGACCCAGCAATTCCACTTCAGGGTACATACCCAAAAGAATTGAAAGTGGAAACTCAAAGGATATTTGTGCACTAAAGTCCACAGCAACCTTATTCACAATAGCAAAAGGTGGAAGTGACCCAAAGATCCATGGAAAGACGAAGGATAAACAAAATGTGCCATGTGCATAGGATGACAGTCATTCAGCCTTTAAAAGAAAAAGAGAAAGGAAATTCTGACTAGTGTTATAGATAAACCTTGGCGACATTATGCTAGGTGAAATAAACCAGACTCAAAAGGATAAATACACTGGGTCCACTTACATGAGGTATCTAGAATAGTCAAAATCGTAGACTCAGAAAGTAGAATGGTGTTGCCAGGGCCTGGAGGGAAAGCAGAACTGGATACAGAGTTTCAGTTTGGGGGGACAGGAAAAAGTGCAGGACCGAAGTGCTGGTTATACAACAATGCCACTCAACTGTCCAACTGAAGATGGTTAAAATAGTAAATTTTATGTAAAATTTTACCTCAATTAAAAAAAAAGTCTTCCTTATAGTTGTGTTGTTAGTGTTAAATTATTAACATTGGTAAAGCAACTGACAGTGCCTGGAGAAAAGTGGGGGGAAAGGCTGTTGAGTTGGGAGTATCATCTTCCTGGACTCCAGTCCTCAGAGCCAGTGGTCCAATCTGGACCAACACAGGGGCTACAAATAGGATAAACAAGGAGGAAAGGGAGAGTAGATGAATAGAGAGCCAAGCACTGTGGTGCTCCCATGCCTGCAATCCCAGCAACCTGGGAGGCTGAGGCAGGAGGATCATGAGATTGAGGCCAGAGTCAGCTTGGGTAACTTAGTGAGAATCTCAAGATAAAAAATAAAATTGGGGCTGGGGGCTGAGGCTCAGTGGTGGAGCACTTGCCTAGCATGTGTGAGGCCCTGGGGCCAACATCCCAGTATGAGACAGAGAGAGAGAGAAGGAGAGAGAGAAATGAATGAGTAGAAACACCCCAGACTGAGAAGTGGGGAGATTATAACTAGACAGAAATGTAGAGGGAGTACAGGACTCCAGGCAGACCCAAGTCCAAAAAACACCCAGGAAGAAGAGGACCTGAAAGAGACAAGGGAGAAAGCCTTGCAGTGGGACCCTTGTGAAAAAGGGCAGAGCCAAGCTGCCAAAATGTCCTGCTACAACTGGAATATCAGATAAACTGCAGATACTCTCATGTGAGCACGTCACAGATTCGGCATAATCGTGTTTTGCTACACGGAACTTACATGAACAAGCTATTCCTCATTTACCTGAAATTCAAACTCCACCGGGCATCCTGCACCTTTTCTGTGCTAAATCTGGCTCTCCTAGGCCAGAGGTCTGGCTCATCCTTCAGTGCTTTACACTAAATCCCTACAGGATGACTATAGATTCTAGAATAATGCTTAAAAATCTGGACAGGGCAGTGGTTGGGGGACAGGAGATGGGACAGCATTCTTGGCTTTGCAAATATACTTTTTAGTAGTTGAGACCCTATCTATAGCAAGTTTCTTTAACAAGTCTTAACATAGATTTTTTTATTTTTTATTGAGGCAGGGTCTTACTATGTAGCCAGGCTAGCCTAGAACACATGATCCTCAGTAAGTAGACCAGGGTGCCCTGGAATTCAAGATCACCCTGCCTTAGTGTCCTTAGTTCTAGGATTACAGGTGTGCACCACCATGTCCAACTTCAGAAATTAATTTTGAAAACTTACATTTGCAGCCCCATTTTTGAAGGAGCCTGCCTGTCAAAGTATAAGACAGGATAGAACACAGTCTCAAAAGCTGTGACTCTTCTGTCTGCTGAGAGAAGAGGGCATTACTGATCCCAGTTTCATTGAAGAGAGATCTGTTTGCCAAAGGCCATATCTGTACTCTGTCCCCCAGGGCCTGGTCTCTTTCCCCAGGGTCCTGCCAACAGCTTCTGCACCTCAGCCCTGGCCATTTGCAAAAAGGCCTGTCACCAATCTCTCCAAAAGTAGAGACCTAGATAGGACTTCATCTATGTAAAAGCAAACACTGAGTTGGGAGAATTGAGAGTTCTGGGCCAGCATGGCTACATATCAGGACCCTATCTTAAAAAAAAAAAAAAAAGAAAAGAAAGAAAAAAGAAAAGAAAACCCACAATTCGGCCTCAGCGCTAAACTGATTAAAAGCTGGAGCCGTGCGTTTTGTTTTGAGAAGTGCCAGAGTATTCTGCTTGAGGTCCCCCCTTTCCTCCTCACTGTTTCCAGCTGCTGAAGCACATCAGTGAGGAGACCACACACCAGCAGCCCAGTGTGCGAGGCCTGGCAGAGATTAAACCCCAAGCAGGCGGCGGGGGGAGGGGGGGCCCTCTTCCAGGGAACAGGCAACCCAGAGGAGTCCCAGCGCACAAGGGAGCTGAGCATGGTGGAGGGAGGAGAGAGGAGCCACCGAGGCAACCCTGAGCCTCCGCCACCCAGAGCCAAGCCTCTTGTCCATCCTGCAGTCAGCCTGGTGAGAGGTCACGGACCAAACCACAAGCAAAAGAGCTGCACCCAGTGCTGAATGGAATGAAACATTTCTTTGTTGTTTTTCTGTTTGGGGTTTTTGTTTGTTTGTTTGTTTGTTTGTTTTTTAATCTAAACAAATATATTGACTAAGTAACAAAGGTAATGGGCTGGGGTTTAGCTCAGTGGGTAGAGCGCTGCACTGCTGTCTCTGAGGTCCGGAGTTCAATTCCCAGGACCGCAAAAATGGGAGAAGGGCCTGGCAATCCACTCCCAAGGCAATCCTGAAGCACTCAGCCATTGAAAACCCTATGAGGGTCGCTATGAGTCGGATACCGACTCGACGGCACCTAACAACAACAATAACAACAACAACAACAACAAAGGTAATCTGAAAGGCAGTTCAGGAAGAAAAAGGAGAGAAAAGGGGCACAGTGTGGGTTTTCACCCCAGCCCTACCTGCTCCCTGGAAGATTCTGTGGAACCTAGCGTGGCATCTGACTAGCTTTTCAATCAGAGGCCACGAGCCAAGGCCGCAGCAGGTACAGTGTGCAGGTAGGTGACGGCCTTTGCCCTACTTAGCACAATTATTCACTGTCTGTCTAACCTACACAGAGATGTCTGGCACACTGCCACATCGCTCAGCACTGCAGACACAGTAGCCAAGCCAGTGTTAGGCACTGCGTGTTTCTGGTCAAATGAACAGAACCAGGAAGGTGCACAGAGGCAGGAGGGAACGCTGGGGATAAGTGTGTCCTTGCCCAGGAGCATACCTTCCCCTGCCTGGCGACCATCTTCTCAGCGTCAGAGGGGGCCATGTCTGAGTGCTCACGGTTTCTCAGCTATTTTTCTCACCCCAAGTTATGAATCCTATGGGTGTTGTGTGTATGGTACTAGTCACTGGTCTCTCTCTTTTCTCCTATGGCTTTGAAATCCACTGTCTCCATGCTGAAGGCAGCCTAGGGGACATGCAAGGCTGGCCTTTCTGAGTCCATGGCTGGAGACCTTCCATGAATTGTTCTTCTGACCCTACCTGCCAAGCACCTTACCAATAGAATGCATTTCAGTGGCTAAAGGAAATGAAACTTGAGCAGAAGGTACAGGAAGAAGGAGGCCAGAGGCTCTGGCAGGCCCCAGAAGATAGGGCTGGGCCAGCGTCCCAAAGACAAGAGCCCTAGGGAAGGCTGGGAGCCTTCCTTCTCCCTCCTGACCATGGCACCTCCCCCTGGGTCCCCCTCCACCTCCCCTCTCCAAAGCTGTAATGAAAAATTCATGTTCAAAGCCTCACGTGGGATCTGATTTTCAACACTTTAATTGGATTAATAGAAGCAGAGAGTGGAGCGAGCCCACTGCCCTTCCTCCCCGGATGACGCTCCCCATTGCTTCCACCACCCCCATCTCTCCTCACCCTTGTCCATGTTTAGCTCTCTTCCTTCACCTCTCCTCCCCTCTCTGCTCTCTCTCCACGCTGTTCTCCCAATGCCCACTTCTCCCCATTTTCCCTTCCTTCTAGCTCACACCTAGCAGCCTTCTCTTCTCTGCTCCCAGCCCTTCCTGGGCTCTAGTAAGAATGTTCTTTCTCTCCTAATTGAAGAGTAGCTGATTGAAGAGTAGCTTGGTGAGTAGAATATTTCTAAAGGAATTCTATTTTATTAAGTTCTACAATATGCACTACTTACTGAGAGAGGTACAAGATAACAACATTGAAAGTCTTTAATAGATTAAATTAAATATAATTCATATATTGGTTATTAGCAAGCGTTACCATTAAAGCCCTCAATCTTTTCTTTTTTCTTCTTCTTTTTCACTTTATTTTATTTTATTTTATTTGAGACAGTCTTTCTATTTAGCCCTGGTTGATCTCTAGCTCACGACCCTCCTGTAAAGGTACTCATTATTGCAGTGACTAGCTGGGCATGGTGGCACATGCCTGTAATCCCAGCGGCTCGAGAGGCAGAAGCAGGAGGATCCCAAGTTAGAGACCAGAGGCAGTCTGTGTAATTTAGCAAGACCCTGTCTCAAGAAGTAAAGAAATGGGTTGGGGGGTGCAGCTCAGTGGTCCAGCACTTGCAAAGCATGCAAGCACAAGGCCTTGGGTTCAACCACAGTACTGCACCAAAAAAAAAAAAAAAAAAAGTGAATTCTTGAGGTGACTAACATTTTCCAGGTATAATATAGGCCTTGGCATAGTCACCCCATTTTTTTTTTACAGCTACAGCTAAAATACAGAGGGGAAAATATACCAACAACACTCTAAGATGTTTCCATAAGCCATAGTAAATACTTTGGGGCTGAGAGGTCCTCTATCTTTAATAACAGTAAGAAAAATCTCATTCTGCTAAATGCTCTCAGTATACTATATATTGTATAGAAAATTTTAAGGATAAAATAAACTTGAAAATTATATTTTATATTTTATTAATCATAATAGCTTCAATTTATCACTTTGTGATATTTCAAGGCAAAATATTTACTTAGGGAAAGACTCATCATTACTGATAGTTGTTAAAAATCCATATTCCAAGTAGCTTCAAGATTGTATCAATTTGTTTAAGGCTCTGGTTTCTTGCCAGATCATTGTTTTTACCTCATACTGTGGAAAAAGAAGAGCTCATAAAAGAAATGAGAGAAGGGTCAGATCAGCCATCATGTGGTATGATTTTACAGCTTTAATATTTATGCTTAAATATTATCTTTATGCAAGAACTGTTTTTAGACTATGTATTTTGTAAGGACAGGCATTAGTTAAACCTAAACAATATACTAACAGGTATGGCTATGCTGTTGACACATCCTACATACTGAAAGCGCAGGGAAAAATGGGAGCCCCCTCCTGATCTGGGGGCTTTTACCCACCCCATGTGTCCTGCATGCAGCACCTTCTCTGATGTGTGGACTGAAGGAGGTGATAAGAGCTCCTCTGGGATTAATCATTAGTGAGCAGTTTTATTTCTCGTTTTTAGATAAACTTCAAATACAAACAGAAGTTCCCCGGTCCCCTTTCCACCATCCTGAGGATTGTCTTGAAGCTGCCCTTTAGTGACCATTGCTTAATATCCCTTATCAACAAGGTTCTTTGTTTCTCCACTATATGCAGAGTTAGACTCTCTCTAGGCTCTTCATTCCACTCACTGATGAGCCAAAGCCAAGGAATGCCTTGTATTGTCTACATAACTGTGAAGGGCTGTGCATCTGGGCGAGCAGCATGTGGCACCATGCAATAAGGCTGGGCCAGAGTGAGTGGGGATCTTGCCCCACAGGATTGTTCTCCACTGCTCTCTCCTCTGCCCAGCCACACTCTACACCTAATTGGTGCCTCTCTTCTCCAAAGCATGTGTCCCTTTCCCTATTCTTTCCCATCTAGGCCCTTCTTACCAATGATGCCTCTAGGCAGAACAAGTGACTTGATCTGGGTCATAAAGCTACTACATGGCAAAGCAAGAAGTTGAAGTCCAGATCATTCCAAAGCCCACCCTGTTTTTGATCTTCCCAAAGCAGGGAATGCCTATAGTTTGCATATGTATCCTGTATTTCCCTAAGTGTGTGTATATATATACTTAGGGACATATATACATATGTATATATATATGCATATATATACACATATATACATATATACACACATATATATGTATGTATTATGTATGTATATTTATGCTGGGGTTTAGCTCAGTTGGTAGAAGGCTCCTCTGTGCTATCTGAGGTCCTGGGTTTGATCCCTCAGAACTGCAAAAATGGGAGAAGGATGTGGCAACCTACTCCCTAAGCAATCCCAAAACAATTAGCCATTGAAAACCCTATGAATAGCAGAGAAGCACTGACATAGTGCCAGGCATGGCACACTGTTGGGAAGTGTTTTATTCTGTTGTACATAGGGTCACTATGAGTTAGACCTGACTCAATGGCATGTGACAACAATGTGTGTGTGTGTGTGTGTGTGTGTGTGTGTGTGTGTGTTTCGTGCAACGTCATTGAATACAAGGCACCTGGGCAGAATAGCTACAATAGGATAAAGCTGACATATCCCAGAAGAGTCATAGGTCCATACACGGCCTGCCCAGTGAAGAATCCCTATGCCCACCCCTAAAGTCCAGCTCTTGGTAGTGGTGCCCACTCACAGCATCCTAGCAAAACCAAGACTAAGGCTTATGTGCTCTTGACTCATCTGTTAGGCCTCTGAAGGGATGACACTAACTCTGCCCTTAGACAGAAGCCTGTTTGAAGAGGAATCAGATTCCTTGTCAAGGTGATAATAACAGAAATACCATTTGGGGATCTTTTGCACCAGCTGTCTAGGCTCAAGAGAATAAACACAGTGAGGAATTTATGGGCCTCTGTATCTATGTGACTGTGACTGGCAACCAAGTGAATGTTTCAAAAAGAAGAGAGCAGAGGAATAAACAAAGCAGGGCTTGGCTCCCCCTCACTAAGTGAAATTAGTTGGGAGAGGCTGGTTCCAAAGAAAAGTCTACACTCTCTTTCATCATCTCATCTCATGGTATTGCCAAGCCCCACTCTCAGATAAGTGTGGTGGGGAGGGTCTCGGCATCAGGATAAAACAATAGCAATGACCACGATGGCAGCGATATCCAACACTTGTTCTACACATACTTCATGCCAAGAATTATGAAAAACACTTTTCAAACATTATGTCAATTCACCCAGTAGTCCTGTAAGGTAGGGATTCTTACCTTAAGATGAGGAAATAAGGCTGAGAAGTGCTTGATAATGGTACCATGCATGGTGGTTCACACCTGTAATCCCAGCAACTCAGGAGGCAGCGGCAGGAGGATTGCAGGCTCATGGCCAGAGGCAGCCTGTGTAATTTATCAAGACTCTATCTCAAGATAAAAAATTAAAAATGGGCTGGGGATGCAGTCCAGGGGTAGAGAATTTGCAAAGTATGTGCAAGTCCCTGGGTTCAACCACCAAGTACTGGAAAGAAAGGAAAAGGAAGGAAGGAAGGAAGGAAGGAAGGAAGGAAGGAAGGAAGGAAGGAAGGAAGGAAGGGAAGGAAGAGAAAGAAAAGAAAGAAAGAGAGAGAGAGAGTATGAAAAAATAATCCCAAGTCCACACTGCTGCTGAAGGGTCAGGTAAGGATTTGAATCCACACCTATCTGGTTCCAAAGGCTATGACCTTGACCACTCTTCAAGAGGCCTCAGGGTAGAAACCAAGGAAAGGAGCACTATCCTTTATAATGCACTTATCATGGAATAATTGTGACACAGCCAATATTTAGGGCCAGGCACTCTCTTTCCCAGGTGATCAGAAAATGCCACCATAGCCCTTCCTCCATCCGTTCATTTAATAAATACACAATAAGTATTGACTATGGATCAGGCACTGATCTCAGTGCTACAGAAACAGCAAGGAACAAAACAAACAAGTTCCTGTTCTCACAGAAAGTAGTGAGGGAAGGTAAATAACAAACCAATCAACTAATACATGATGCCAGGGTGATAGGCACCATAGGAAAAGAAAAGCAGGTAAAGGAGATTGGGAGTGATGGGAAGGGGAATTGCTATTTTGGCTGAGCTACTCAGGGAAGACCACTCTGAGGAGGTGATATTTGAGCAGAGACCTGGAAGAGTGGGGGCAGAGCCATGCAGAAGTCTGGGGAAAGAGCATTCTAGGCAGAGGGAAGAGCAAACACAAAGCACTAAGGGTGAGAGCATCTCAGAGGCCAGTTGTTGGGTTTTTGTTTCTTGTTTTTTGTGGGTTTTTTCATTTAATGTATACAAACATTTTTTAATATTATCTTTATTTATAAATGTTTGTGGGGTGCGGAGTAATAAGGCTTATGCTATTTCCATCATGTAACTATTACATCACTTTTGGTTGTACTTTCATCAACTTAACATATTTTACAGAATCTTTTGATTACCAAATAGTAAAAAAAGATTGTAGTTATTTTGGGGTTATATTTCCTTTCTCTCCCCATGTGTTTGTATTGTTGCATCAGCTATTTTGAGATTATCCTCTCCCTCTTTATCCCTCCATATTATTTCCCCCCAAGCCCCCTTCTTCAACCTCCACTCCCCCCTCTAGCCTCCTCCCCCCTTCTTTCTGCTCTGCTTTCATTTTCCCTTCATAGATAAGCCTGACTGATCATTTATATATTTTTTTCCTTCCTTTAAATAAGATTTAGCTCCCACTTATGAATAAGAATGTATGGTATTTCTCTTTTGGGTCCTGGGTTTTTTCCCTTAGGATGATATTTTCCAGTTCCGTCCATTTTGCTGCAAATGACATTATTTCATTATTTTTCTATTGCTGAGTAATACTCGTGTGTGTGTGTGTGTGTGTGTGTGTGTGTGTGTGTCACAATTTTTTTATCCATTCCTGTGTTGATGGACATCTTGGTTGGTTCCATATCCTGGTGATTGTGAAGTGCTGCATTAAGTACAGATATGCAGGCGTCTCTGTAATATATGATTTGTCTCCCATTGGGTATATTCCCAGGTGTAGTATAGCTGGGTGCCAGTTGTTTGTTATTGTTATTGTTGTTTGGTTTTTGTTGTTGTTTTGGGTTTTTGTTGTTTTGTTGACTTTTTGTTTCGGTTTTGTTTGGTTTTTGTTTTTGGGGTCTGGGGAGGCTTTGGGGGGGTTGTTTTGTTGAGACAGGGTCTCACCATGTAGCCCAGGCTGGCCTGGAACTAGCTATCCTCCTGCCTTAGCCTCCTGAGTGCTGGGATTACAGGTGTAGGCCATCACACCTGGCTTGGGAGGCCAGCTTTACCCAAGCTTGTAGGTTCTCAAGCCTGGTTCCCCTTTGTCTAATTGGAAGAACCACATCATTCTCTTTTGCAGTGGTGAAATTAGAGGCCTAGACTCAGAAAGTTATTCCCCTGCTAGTTTCCAAGCCAAAGAAAGTAATGTTGCTCATGTTAATTTACATGAGCTTCTTTACCGTCACAATGTCTGTGAAAGTAGGTATAGTAAAACTATCATCTGTTGCTACAAATCCTAAGCTCCTTCCACCACCCCATATAGAAACAACCATGTGACTTCAGATTAATGCGATTCCCTCCTTCCTAAAAATCCTGCAAGGCCTTGAGGCCTTCAGACATCCATCCATCCATCCATCCATCCAGTATTAGCTGAGTGCCTCCCATGTGCCAGGTTCATTCTGGGCACTCTGAGGATACAGTAATTTGCAAAAAGACATGGCCCCACCTCCCAAGGATCCCACTCAGCAGGGCCAGCTGTGGAGGCAGCTTCCAAGGCAAACCACCTCAGCATGTCCCTGCCTTCTCATGCCCCTCCAGCCCTAGATAAGTACCCCAGAGGAGTTTCCCCAATCTCAGCTCTGGCAGAGGGAAAATAAGTCCTGGAGTCTAAGCCCCTCAGCCAAATTTGAGCTGCCAACTAGGGCTCAACTTCTACTATCTGCCCCCCACTCACCCTCTACCCTGCTCTGTGAAGTCCACCTGACTAACAGAGCACAGGTTTTCAAGCTGAATTCTTCATCCCCTGCCCACTGACTGAGGGAGAATGAACAAGCTAATTAACATCCTCTTGCTTCTGAAAGGAATGGAATTTGAGAGACTCCATAGGGTGAACCAAGACTTTGGAAGAAACCAAGATGGGTATGGGGATCCAGGCAAAGATCAACATCAACCCAGTTCCTGTTTGATCCAAACAAAATGCCTGTTAATATGCCCACCACACCCCTTGCCTCCAGAGGAAATTAGACTCCATAAAGTATTACCAGAAATGTGTCTCTCACGTTCTCCCACAGGGATGTAGCTTCTCAGCCCAGTGAATGTAACTTCTCAACTCAGTGTATCAATGGATCCAGGGATAGCCAACAGATGAGACAGGAGTCTAATTGAGGGCTATCAAAGCTTATTCAGAAACAAGCCTGTCACTCCATCAGTTCCCCTTATCCAAGGAAACTAAGTGGTGCTGTTGGACATCAGACACAGAGGGATGGCAGAAGGGAAGAGTGTTAAATTGCAGCTGAAATTCACCTCCTCCAATGTTAAGGGCTTCACCTTCAGTGTCAACAAATATGCAACCAATTAATGTAATTGCAGAGTTATTTATGGTGCCCAGAAAAGTGCAGCTGGATCCTAAAAGACATGGTTGGAAGCAGAAAAAAAAAAAAAAAAAAAAACGCTTAGTGTTTGGTGTGTGGTTTTGCTGGTTGAGTTTTTCGGGAGTCCCCGCCCCCTTCAGATGTTTCAGTCAACTTGTGGTATCCATGTGCCTGCTGGTCATGGCCCCTTCCAGTCAGTTTGCAGGTGTTCTTGCTGTGGGGGTGGGGAACGAGGGGGAAGCAAAGGGAAAGAGCTAAAGGTCTTCCGACTTCAAACTGTGACCTGACATCGAAGACTTTTTCAAGGTTCCCCACTCTGATTGCACCCCTGTCTTAATCCTCCTCCACTGACCCTTTCCATAACAACCACCACCAAAAATTGCACGAAGAGACCCTTTTCCTCCTGGCTCTGTAATGTGATTGTTTGGAGTGGCAGCTGTGTTGCCATCAGCGCCCTGTACAAGACAGGTTTTAATTAGAGTTATTGAGGGGTTTGAATTGGCACAATTAGGGCCATCATTAATGGGGTCTCCATGTGTTCTTTTGAACAGTTTGGCCCTATTTTTTGTCCCAGGGCAGGAGGGGGTTGCAGCTAATGAAGTTGGAGAGTGTAAATTATCTCAGCAAAAGGAGGGCAAATGGAAACCACCCAGGGGAGGGGGGTACACTCAAAGGAAAGGAAAGAAAGCAGCTACATATGGTGGAGACACATGCACATTCTCACACGCTTATTTTCATGTCTTCCTTTTTAAAACTGGTCCCCTTAGAAGTCACAGCCACCAAACACGCGTCATTGCCTAAGAGGGAACACAGAATGATGTGTATATTATACCGAACCAAACTAAGTTTTTTGTGGGGGAGGTGCAGTGTGGTGTTTTATGCACATACATGTTTTTGTGCTTACCTCAAAAGCTTATAGTCATATTAGAGGAAGAGAGAGATACAAAAACAAACTTCAATTATCAGAAGTCCTGCAGAGTGTCCCAGAACTTGGGATGTTGAAGCTGGAGGATCATTCCTTCAAGGCCAGCCTGGGCTACACCGTGAGGCCTGTCTCAAAACAAAAACAAAGTCCTAACACAGAACTTGGTGACTTCTCCAAGTTGGCCGGGGGCCTCCGGAGCAGCCCATGCCATTGATCCTACACAGAGATGCTTCAAAGTATTATTATAAATGTTTGGGTCTCCATGAAGCCCAATTATACCTAAGTTTACCAGGAGATTTGAGTAGGAATAGGGTTGATGGGTTTCATCATTTACAGAATCAGGAATGCAGATAAAAGAAGCAAAGCTTCGAAGGGTTCACATCCCACGCCTTCTGCTGGTCCTCAATAACCAGCTTTACTTGAGTACATGAGATGAATTATCAGGCACTTGTAAACGAAAGTACACTATGTCAGATGGAAACAGGGAACATCACTGTACACTTGCGTAAGTATTGTTTACTTGCGGCATGAATAAATGTGTTAGTTGTTGTTACGTGCCATTGAATCAGTGTCTGACTCATAGCGACCCTGCGTACAATAGGCCAAACACTATTGTCAGTGCTTCTCTGCTATTCATAGGGTTTTCAATGGTGGATTGATTTTTGGAAGTGGGTTGCCAGGTCCTTCTCCCAAGCCTACAGCACCTGGTATTCCCAGGCGGTCTCCCATCCAAGTACTAACCAGGCCCGACTCTGCTTAGCTTCCAAGATCTGACGGGATCGGCCGCCACAGTGCTACAGCTGCAGCAAATGTATCTGTTAGATGTCCCTAAAAGGAAAGCCCTAACTCCTCATCATCTGAAATGCTGATCAATGCCAATTTCCCAAATCTTTTCTCTGCAGATGGCTGTTCTCACTTTGAACTCCTCCAGCACCTATCCTCTATGATCTCTTGAAAGGGCCCACTCTCCATCTCTCTGAGTCCCCAACCCCACAGCCCACAGCCTGGGAGTCCCTGAAGCCTCTCATGTTCCCATGGACCTGACACTCTTTCAGAGGTGCCCTTGTCGGAGGGCATTTCCAGCAAGTCAGTTCAGCCAGGTGGGGAACGGGAAGGCCAGAATTGGAAAAGGAAGACAATGGAGCCCCTGCAGCCACTGAACTGAGGTAAGCCTCAGTTTGGTGTGGCCCTAGAACCTGGCATCGGCTTCTGGGGCCTGCAGAGTAGAACCATTTGGTAGGCTACAGCTACAGCAGGCCACGGTTGGATGAGGAGGTGGAGTTATGTGCAAGTTTCAGCCACAAAAATGAAATCAGGTTCAATCTTCTTCCCAGCACCATGGGCTGGTGGTGGGACAGGCTGCTCACAAGAAAATCTTCTCCCTTCTTATTTCAGTGTCAGGCTGAGACTCCATTTTTGTCCAGGTAACATCCCCCTCCATGGTTCTGGCTTCGCCAGTGACTTCCCGGATGTTTTTGGCTTTTCCAGCAGCCAGTGTTCCTCCTGTCTCTGGCACAGCGGATGGAGAGAGGCCAGCTCACCTGTGCACGTTGAGCAGTCTTGGCCTAGTGAAATGGGGAGAGTAGCTGGTAAAACAATGGGCACTCACAACCCAACGGGACCCAAGAAATGTGAACAGACAGATACCTCATTCAAAATTCCTCTAGCACCCAATACCCCTTTGGATTCTAGTATGCAGTTTGGTCTTGTCTCCTTCCGCCAACTCTTAGGCCACATCCTCCACAAATCACACAGCTGAACTTTAAGAATCCCCACATAGCTAGTCTACTGGTTTCCTCAAAAGATGAAATTACTGAGTCCAAAGAAGACATGCATGCCAGCACATGCAGCACGCCAGAGCTGCTTTAAAATAGTGGTTCTCAACAGGGGGCAAATTCCTCCTTACCCAGGAGACATTTGGCAATGTCTGGACGTATGTTTGGTGATCTCACCTGGAGGAGAGAGGCCAAGGATACTATCACACATCTTGCAATGCACAGGATAGCTCCCATCCACGCTAAAATGTCCATAGTGCCAAAATCAAGACACTGCTTTACAGTCAAACACACATGGGTTCAAATTCCAGCTCTAATACAATCTGTTGGTGGGTTGTTGGTAGGTGCTGTTGAGTTGGTGGCCAATCATAGCAACCCTACATACAACAGGTGAAGCACTATTCTCCACTATTCATAGGGTTCTTCAATGGCAGATTGTTTTTTGTTTGGTGAGTTGCCAGGTCCTTCTCCCAAGCCTCCAGCATCTGGTGTTCCCAGATGGTCTCCCATCCAAGTACTAACCAGGCCTGACCCTGCTTAGTTTCCGAGATCTGACAGGATGGGACGCCACAGTGGTACAGCTGCAGGCTACTACATCCTAGCTGTGCAATTTTAGCAAGTCAGTCACCCCTCCAAGCCTTAGTTTCCACATCTGAAGACAGGGAGGGTAAATATCTCATTCATACTAAAAGCAGTCTCAATGCTATTGTTGCTAGCTGCTGTCTCAAGGCATTCTTTCCTTAAAAAAACATTTTTTAAAAATGTTCTGGCCACCATTATTAGAATCACTAAAAGGATGTATTATGTGAGTCATCATGAATAAAGTCTTCCAGCCCTGAAACTGCCTTTTACACTTGTTGCTGTCACATGCCTTCCTCCTGGGTGTGTTGCCCACACAGAAATTGGGCATGGAACCCCTTTGGGAGAAGCCTTCAGGACATCTTATCTTCTATTTGGAGTCACAGAAGTACAGAAGAGCATTCTGCAAGGCGGCGTGTCCCTGGCCCCCTGTACTGTGGACCAGGCTGCATCCTGAGATGGACCGGGCCAACCAGGCCTGGCCAGCCAGGCCTGGCGACCTCATTTCCAATGGCAGTGGACTTGAGGACACCGGCCTTCCCTTTGGAACCTCACAGCGGCCTAACATCAATTAGCTGAGCCTGAAAAATGAGCACGATGTCTGTTCTGCCGGGGAAGGCAGGGCACCCCCGGCCCGTCTTGGGGTTGCTGCCCCTTTCCCCCTATTGTGCCTCCAACAAGGGCGTTTTATTGAAAAGAGCTGAGTGCATCTAATGCAGTTATCCGTGTCCGCCCCATCGGGCCGTGGACTAGGGGAGAGCGCACAGCTGCTGCCGCCTCACACGCTTGCAACAAAGGAGCGCGCCGTGGAGAATTTGCTCCCCTTTGAACCGCTCATCTGGTTTCCATTTCTGAAAGGTTCCCCAATCTTCGCTTCCACCCAGCCCCTCCCCACCGTCACCCACCCCCCGCCCCGCCCAGCGCTTTGCTCCAGCTATGCCCCTGGGGAAAGGGAACCCCACACTCCCCGCAGTCACCCCTCATGTGTGTGGGGAGGCCTGAGCATCCTCTACACGGGACAGGGCTGCACATCGAGACCCGTGAGCACCTGAGCAAACACCCCTGGACTTCCTGGCCAGCCTCAACCACCTTCCCAGGCCTGAGCCTCAGTTGCTCCATTTTTAAAATGCCATAGTTGGATGCCACCTTGAAGCCTTTTGATTCCAAAGGTCTGAGAAAAAAAAAAAAAAAACAGATTTGTTAAACATATGGCAAGTACATATTAGAATAATTAAGACAATTGCATTTAATGCCGCAGCCTGGAGATGACCACCATCAACTTCCCAGAGTATTTTCTTTTAGTCTTTTTCTACATATAAGAAGTCATGAACAAAATTATCATTGTTTAATTGGGATCACATTGTGTATACAGTTCTATCTCCTGCTGTTATTTATATCTGGAGGCAGTTTCTTATGTTCCTAGTCTTTGAAAATTTGGTGTTTTTAAACAGCTGTAAAATACACCATCATGGACTTGTACCATAATTGATTTAACTGGTTCCCCCACTTTTGAACATTAAGGTTGTTTCCCCACTTGCTTGGGTGGTGGTGGGGTTTTCCCCCTCACTATTATTACTTACAAGATGATTTTTAAAATAGAATCCTCAAGTGATTTCCCAAGTTGACAGCAGGGTCTAAGCCCCTGCCCCCCTATAAATCAAAGGCATAAAGCAGGCCCTTCCACTTCTTCCTGGGCCTGCCAGGGAGGGGAAAGGTCATCACTGGCCTCCTCCTCCCCTGCCTGACACCTCCAGGCACCTGCAAGCTGGAAATTCACGTTTGAATCATGGCCCCTGTAAATTATGGCCCTGGACAAATTGTATAAACCTCAGAGTCCTCAGCTACACAGTGAAGATACGATCACACTGCCCTCAGAGGGCTGTTACGAGAACTAAGTGAAACAAGTACACTAGGTGCTGAGCACTCTACCAGGACACAGACCCTCGCTGTCCTATTACTAACTGTGAGACACCAAGCAAGTTTCCTAGACCCTGCACACCTCAATTTCTCCACCTAGAACAAGGGGAGTTGTGAGGATAAAATGAGGAAATACATAAGGACACAAAACTGCCTAACACACACCAACTGTTCAGTGAGTATAGCTGTCACAGGCGAGCTTTGTGGCACATGCCTGGAATCCCAGCAACCGGAAGGCTGAGGCAGGAGGATCATGAGTTCAAGGCCAGAGAGAGCCTGAGGAACCCAGAAAGACCTGTCTCAAGATAAAAAATTAAAAAGGGGTTGATGGGTGCATCTCAGTGGTACTGCACTTGCCTAGCTTGAATGAGTCCCCAGGACTGAAGAAAGAAAGAAAGAAAGAAGAAGAAAGAAAGAAAGAAAGAAAGAAAGAAAGAAAGAAAGAAAGGGAGGGAGGGAGGGGAAAGAAAGAAAGAAAGAAAGAGGAAGAAAGAAAGAAGAAGGAAAGAAAGAGGAAAGGAAGGAAGGAAGGAAGGAAGGGGAAAGAAAGAAGAAAGAGAGGAAAGAAAGAAAGAAAGAAAGAAAGAAAGAGGAAGAAAGAAAGAAGAAGGAAAGAAAGAGGAAAGGAAGGAAGGAAGGAAGGGGAAAGAAAGAAGAAAGAGAGGAAAGAAAGAAAGAAAGAAAGAAAGAAAGAAAGAAAGAAAGAAAGAAAGAAAGAAAGGAGCAAGCTATGTGCCTGCCTGGCCTATGTGTAAAGAGTAGGCTGCACTTCTCCCAGGAGCTTATTTTGTCTTCCATCACCCATTACTAGTACCTCCCAAGCTCTTACCAACAAAAGTTGTTCCCTTCAACCTCAGGTCCTCAGAAAGGAAGACCCTAGGTGAGATGCTAGGCTCCAGATCACCCCCACACTCCAACCACATCACAGCCTCTGCTTCTGAGATTTGGCATTCCCACTGGCTCAGAGAAGGGGACAGGGTGGGAGTGCAGAAGCTGGATTGCCAAGACCTTGGATCTCCTGTCTTGCCTTCTCAGGACTTTCTGTTCATTTGTCCAGGTTAGTGTGCCATCAATGGCAGCCACTACTGAGAAAGTCTCCACTGCATGTGAGACCCTCAAATGCTATAATGTTATAATGACATCTGTGAATTATCAACCCTTTCCACAACCAACTACAGAAGCTGAATGAGGTGGTTTAGCAACTTTCTCAAAGTGGTGGGACAGAGGATTAATCTCTAGATAGTCTGGGACCACCAAGTCCTGCTCTTCTCAGGATACCACATGCCTCAAGTTCTGTTATCCATGAAGTTGAATGAACTTGAAGTTGTAGCCACCTTCCCTGGAGTATATACCATGTTGTTGTTGTTGTTAGGTGCCATCGAGTCAGTATCCGACTCATAGTGACCCTCATAGGGTTTCCAATGGCTGACTGTTTCGGGATTGCCTTGGGAGTAGATTGCCAGGCCCTTCTCCCATTTTTGCAGTGCTGGGAATTGAACTCAGGACCTTAGAGACTGCAACACAGCGCTTTACCAACTGAGCTAAATCCCAGCCCAGTATATACCACAAGGAACATAAAAATGAGAAAAAGGAACATTGGAGGTATCATACTAGATTCAAAAAAGTAGGCCATCCAATTAACTTTGAATTTCAGATACACAATAATTTTTTAGTATGAGTATACTCCCAAGAAATATTCAATATGTACTAAAAATTCTTCATTACTTATCTGAATTTCCATGTGAATTGGGTGTCCTGTGTTGTATCTGGCAACCCTAATTTGGGAATGCTGTTAACACTCCCCAGCAGCCAGTTCACCAGATAGGAGGCATAGTCTTCGCCTCCAAATCACATCAGAATGATGGGATATCACCTCTTTTATAGCTCAGAGGTTAAATAACTTGCCTATGACCACATGCTTGAACTTAAGCCACATATAGCCCACTCTCCCAGGCCTCTTTTTTTAAATATAAAGAACAGAATTTAGTTCTTACAATTCTGTAAGCTGTGAAGTCTAGTATTGAGGAATCACATCTGTGCAGGCCTTCTTTCTGTCCCAAGCTTCCTGATATAATTACAGTGCCCAGCAAAGTGGCCATTACAGCCTGAGGGAGAATCTGTTTTCCAGTATAAAATTGTCATTTAGCTGCATTCATGTAAAAAAATGTAGGCAACATATGAAATTTTCATTAAGTTATACAGCCTAAAAGCCATCTCTTCTCTTAGGATTTGTTAAGAATCTTTTGGTTACAAGTGACAGAACCCTTGACCTAAACTGACTTAAACTAAAAAGAACTGAAAGCTCATGTCAGCCTAAACATCCAGATGGACACAGTGATGGGGGGCACAGTAGCCACCTGAAATATCTCCCAAAGCTCAAAGTTGGGATAATTTGAGCAACAAAATGAAGTAGCATTACAAAATAACCCTAAGTATTTTTAAAAATCTAAGAGCCCATATTTATATAAACAATTGAATAAATAAACATGGGGAAAGAGAGAATCCTCCATGCAGAGGAATGTCAAATAATTTGGGGAGATACTGCACCCTCAAAGAGAAAGAGCATAACTCCCATTGGTTAAGAATTGGATGTACGTAGTAGTTTTCTTCCAAAAAGTATCATAAAGAAGGGCCTATAGAAAGAGTTCAGAAAAGGATGTGCAATCCACTCCTGAAGCAATTCTGAAACAATCAGCCATTGAAAACCCTATGAATAGCAGAGAAGCACTGACATAATGCCAGGCATGGCACAATGTCAGGGAATGGTTCCTTCTATTGTTCATGGGGTCACTATGAGTCGGACCCAACTGCATGGCACCTAACAACAACAACAGAAAGAGTAACAGTACAGTAGAGGAACCTGACAAATCCTACTTGAGCAATGTGACCAAGGCCAACATCACCAGCAATAAGTCATTCTGATAGTATATGCCTTTGATACAATGTGATGAGAAGGGCACTTTATTTCTGTGGTCTTCCTGCAAAAACATAACATCAATCTAATTATGAGAGGAAAAAATACAAATCCCAATTGAAGGGCATTCTGCAAACTTCCTGACCAGGGCTCATCAAAACTATCAAGGTTACCAAAAACTAGGAAAGTCCAAGCAACTGTCACAACCAAGAATAGCCCAAGAAACATGATGGCTAAATGTAATGTATATCCTACATGAGATCGAAAGAGCATTGGTGGGAAACAAAGAAAAAGTGAATGAATAAAATAGAGACTCATTTATGCCCATGTGTCTGTCAGCTTGTTTTGCTGTGGGGCTTACATGTTGTGAGGCTGAAAGCTATGCTACCAGTATTTCAGATACCATCAGGCCACCCATGGTGGACAGGTTTCAGCTAACCTTCCAGAACAAGACAAACCAGGGAGAAGGACCTGGCAGCCCACTCCTGAAACTATTAGCCATTGAAAACCCTATGAATAGCGGAGATGCACTGTCAAATACAGTGCCAGAAAATGAACCCTCAGGTTGCAAGGCATTCCAAAGACGACTGGGAAAGAGTTGCCTCCTCAAGGTAGAGTCAACGTAAAGGCAGGAATGAAGTAAAGCTCCTGGCACCTACTTTTGCTGATGTGGCATGACTCAAAATGAGAACAAATATAATGTCTGCAACAGTTGGCTCAAATATGGAAAGATCATGTGCTTTTCACAGTATTGGGTAGTGTTTTATTCTCTTGTCACTATGAGTTGGACCTGACTTAACAGCATCTAACAAGAAGTTATTATCAATTTCCCAGAAGCCTTAATGTCGTCCTAATGACAGGAATGGTATAAAGCCCCTGGGATCTCCTTTTGCTGATGTGGCATGACTCAAAATGGGAGCAAACATAGTGGCTGCATCAATGGGCTCAAACACTAAAAAAAAAAAAAAAAAAAAAAAAGTGTGCATGGCACACAAGTGTTGGGTAGTGTTTTGTTCTGCTGTACATAAGGTCGCTATGAGTCAGTTCCAACTCAACAGCACCCAACAACAGACTTATTTAATAATATATATGAGTATCACTTCATTCATTGTGACAAATGTACCATTCTAATGTAAGATTTGGTTCAGTGGGTAGAACAATGTGCTGCAGTCTCTGAGATCCCAAGTTCAATTTCCAGGACCGCAAAAATGGGAGAAGGGCCTGGCAATCCACTCCCAAGGCAATCCCAAAACAGTCAGCCATTGAAAACCCTATGAGGGTCGCTATAAGTCGGATACTGACTGGACGGCACCTAACAACAACAATGTAAGATATTAATAATAGGATAAACTGACTATAAAGTATATGAGAACTCTCTGTAATATTTTCACAATTGTTCTACAAACCTAAACTATGCTAAAATAATGAAATTATTTTCTGATGTCCAGGAGCTTTATACATGATTAGACTTAGAGCTCAAATAATGTCATCATCTTTTGACTCTGCCTTTTTCCATGGGGTCTCAAACTCCACAAGATAGCAATTGTTGCACTGGGCATGGTGGTGCACACCTGTAATCCCAGCGGCTCCAGAGGTGGAAGTGGGAGGATCAAAAGCTTGAGACCAGAGGCAGTCTGCATCACATAGCGAGACCCTGTCTCAAAAAGTAAAAAAAAAAAAAAAAAAGGGCTGGGGGAACAGCTCAGTGTTCCAGCACTTGCAAAACATGCAGGCGTGAGGCCCTGGGTTCAACCCCCAGTACCACACACACAAAAAAGTAATTGTTGTTGTTAGGTGCCATTGAGTCAGTATCCGACTCATAGTGACCCTACATACAAGAGGGGAAACACCATTGTCAGTGCTTCTCTGCTGTTCATAGGGTTTTCAATGGTGGATTAATTTTTGGGAGTGGGTTGCTGGGTCCATCTCCCAAGCCTACAGCACCTGGTGTTCCCAGGTGGTCTCCCATCCAAGTACTAACCAGGCCTGACCCTGCTTAGCTGCTGAGATCTGATGGGATCGGATGCCACAGGGCTATGGCTGCAGGCTAAGACAGCAATAGGGCAGCAAAATTTCCACCACTATAACCCCTCTGGTTAGAGTTCAGTAGGAAAGAGCAGCCACTGTCCCAGAATCCTAATAATCTTTTTGTACCTCACTGTTCCTGGTTGAACACATGACCACTCACTGGGACCAGAGGAAAAAGAAACTCCAGTTGGCTTATTCCTGTCACCTGCTCCTGCTGTGAGACAGGGGTTGATTGTGGGAAAGAGGGGGACATACAAAAAAATTAGAGACAGTTACCTGAAGCAAGTGAATGGATGGTTGGTGGTCAAAATAACAAATGTCCCGTGCCAACTTCAACATTTTTAGTGATAAAATGCCCATATAGGAAATGATCATGATTCTTTGTTTAAAATCTGTACTTGCCAAAATAGGTGGTGGTGGTGGTGGTGGTGGTTGTTAGGTGCCGTTGAGTCGGTATCCGACTCATAGCGACCCTTATAAGGTTTTCAATGGCTGACTATTTCGGGATTGCCTTGGGAGTGGATTGCCAGGTCCTTCTCCCATTTTTGTGGTGCTGGGAATTGAACTCAAGACCTCAGAGACTGCAGCGCAGCACTCTACCAACTGAGCTAAATCCCAGCCTGCCAAAATAGTTAGCTACTCTCTATTCATCCATCAGTTGTTATAATTGATTCAAGAAATGCCAATGTTGATGAACTACTACTATTCAAGTACAGCCGTAGAGTTAATGCATCTCAGATGGAAGAGCAGGAATAATGAGTTGCCAAATTGTGTTAATCAGCTTTTTATTACTATAACAAAATGCCTGAGATAATCAGCTTATAAAGAGGAAAAGTTTATTTTGGTTCTCAGTTGATGAAGTCAACTGAGTTGACTGAGTTGATGAAGTCTCAGTTGATGGTCAATTGGCCCCATTTGTTGCTTTTGGGTCAGTGGCAAAGCAGTACATCATGCCAGAAGTAGGTGATAGAGGAAGATGCTCACCTCATGGTGGACAAGTAGCAAAACCAGTGGAAGAGACAGGGTTCTATAATACCCCAGAGAGCATGCTCCCAGTCATCTAAGACCTCTCCCAGCCACACTTCTTAAAGATTCCACCATCTCTCAGGCTGGGCACTGTGCACGAGCCTGTAATCTCAGCTACAACAGAAGCTGAGGCGGAAGGATCATGAGATTGAGGCCAGAGGCAGCCTGCACAACTTAGTGAGGCCCTGTCTGAAAATAACAAATAGAAAGGGAGCTGGGATACAGCTCAGTAGTAGAGCACTTGCAAAGTATGTGTGAGGCCCTGTGTTCAACCTTCAGTACTGAAGAAATAAAAAGAAACTTAAAATAGGAAAATAACCCCAAAATACAGATAATACTCAATATCCAGTTTTCCACCTCAGTTTTTCAGTCGTAGGTCACCACTGATCTTCCTTTGATTGAAAAGTCACTTAACTTTTTAACCTCACCTCAAGTGGCTGGAACTTGCAGGGGAAAAAAGTAATTAATCTCTCTTCAAAAAAAAAAAAAAAAAAAACCAAGGCAGGGAGGGATTGAACAGGTACCTGAAGAAATCACAGATGCAGTGTGGTGGGTTCAATTGACATCTGTGCACTGTACATGAGATATTTTAGAGCCAACCTGAGTTTTTTCCCCTTTTGAAACTGTTGCCAGGTTGCATGACCTGGTTGCCCTGCCTCCTCCCCAGCTCAGAGGTGGGCCCCAGCAGGTGTACAGGATGAGTGTGGTGTCACCAGGCAGGAACATCCCATGCTGGGACAGTCACCTTGGCACAGGGCTCTGGGCTGAGCGTGATGTAGGGACCCGGCAGTCCAATGCTCTTTCAGGAAACCCCACAGGGCTCCTGTTGGCCCTCAGTTCTTCACTATTACAACCTTGAGTTCTCAGTCATCTTCAGAAAGAAAGTCATTCCAAATCCAACTTGCTAGCTTCTCCTGTGAACCTGATCCTCAGTCTGTATTCCCTGCCAGGAACATGGATACAGCTGCCACCATCCCATTGTCAGAGCCCAGAGCCTTCCCACCCCACAAACACCCAGGTCTGAAGTCCAAACATTCATCTCCCTCCTATCTATCACCAGTCCACAGATCAGACTCCTCCCACTCCCTGCCGGGTCCGTTGCAAGCCCTCCAGGCCTCTCCACCTCTGAACTGCGCTTCTGTTCTCTGAGGTTATCATCCAGAACCCCAATGACAATCAGCTGCCCCAAACAGTGCATGGACACCCACAGCCTACGGGATTATGCCTCAGCTCCTAGCATTCCTGATGGTCCAGTTTGCTCTAGGGTCACGAGAAAGAGAAGATAAATGGGGCATTACCTTTGTCCCCAGAGTCACAACAGGACTGAGACAACAAGAGATGCATAGGAAGTTGCACATGAAGCAGACCCATGGCTTTAAGTCCTGAGTTGAGCAGAGTGCCTGGCACATAAAATAGTGCCCATTAAATAGCATCTACAGTGATAATGATATATCACATCACATCACCCTCCAAAGGTTGGTGGTGCTTGCTCTGAGTGGGTCATTGCAGGAGCCAGCCAAGCTGGGCAGGGCACTCACCCCTCTCTTACCCATTCTGGGCCTTGGGTTTGATATTTGCTAGCTGGAGACTGCTTTGGAACAGGGCTTTGAGACCTTTCAGTGAGGAATGTTCAAAAATGGAGACTTCATTGGACTTGCCTCTCAGCCGCCCTCTGAGCCCTCACACCCACCAGCCTCCAGACCTGACATCTGTCCTACTCAGATCAGGCTGGGGGCCTCAACACTGCCTGGCCTCCCCCAAGCACATCCCCAGTCAGCCAGAGAAGAGGCACAGGCGAGGGCTCTGGGACCTCCCTTGGCTTCCCTACCAGCTGGCTTGCTTTGTCCATGTGGAATGGTGAGCCCAACACAAGCCCACGTGCTACACCAGCCCTGACCACCTTGTCGTTATTGTTAGGTGCCATCAAGTCATATCCCACTCATAGCGACCCTTATAGGGTTTTCAATGGCTGATTGTTTTGGGATTGCCTCAGGAGTGGATTGCCATGTCCTTCTCCTGTTTTTGCAGTGCTGGGACTTGAACTCGGGACCTCAGAGACTGCAGAGCGGTGCTCTACCAACTGAGCTAAATTCCAGCTCACCTGACCAACTTAGTGGTCATTAAAAGTCCAGCCTGGCCTTTCTAGAGATCTGATGACTTGCCAGGGGGATAGGCCAGCCTCAGGCCATGCAGCACACACACACACACACACACACACACACACACAAGCATGTGCATGCACACAACACACACACACACACACAGAAGCAACTCACAGTTCTTCCAGTCCCTCCCGCTCTCCCACGCTGCTCCCAGCCACTTGCTCTCTGCCAGGCTCCAACCCCCTCCACAGTTTCCCAACTGCTTCCTCTAATCTGGGTCTGAGCAGGGCAGCCGAGGGGCTGTGCTCTGGATCGTGTGAAAACAGCCCAGACTGGCCCCAGCTGCTCACACCTGCATGCTCCATTCTTCCCCGCTGTTTACACATTGTCATCTGCAATTAATGCTTTCCCAGGAACTGTTGAGGCTGATTGCCCCACCACCACTCAGGGACCCCATTCGGAGTCCTTGTGTCTGCTAAATTGAGCATGGGGCCCTGTGATTAAATTAAGTTCTGTGGCGGCGGCCCTCTGTTCACACTCTGTCCCTCTCTCCTTTGCTTCTACCTCCTCCTCTTCGCCCTCCCTCTCCTTCCGCTTTCCCTTCCCATTCATCACCCGGCCCCTTTGCAGCTTGATGGCAGGAGGTGGACAAGGAGGGAAATAGCCTGGCCCCTGAACAGGGAGGAAGAGTAGACATCATCCATTTAAAGTGAGGATAAAAGGAGATGAGGGACCCCTTGGTGAGATGGCTCAGGAGGAGGAGCCAGAGCTGGACCTCTAGAACTAAACAGAAGAGCTGGTGCAGGGCCTTGGCTGTGAATGCATCCGTCCCTGGAACCAGGATGGCACAGTAGATAGGCGGTCACACTCCCAGGAGAGACAGAGCTGGGTTTGATTCTGACTCAGCCCAATTTTAGCCCTGGAATCTTACATTTAACCATCCTGAGCCCTAGTTTCTCTGAGCTGGGTAGAGGAATCAGAACAAGCAGGGAAATAGGCACTGAAGGGCAAGGCGATTTCAGAGGAAAGGAAGCAGACCAGGACACCTAGACTTTAATCTTTGACAAGTTCTACTTGGGCTTGATGATCTAGTTTCCACCAAGTCCCTGGAGCCCAAGTGGTCCAGACCCAGAGCCCAGGGGAGGAAGGTCTTATGTGCCCACTACAGGGTTTGAGCTTCATCCTGTAGCCATGGTTCTGAAACATCAGTATGTGTCAGGACCTGCTGTGAGATCTTCAAAACTCAGATTGCCACCGGGCTGGGGTCATCCCAGACATCTGCATTTTAACAGACATTGCGGGTGGCTCCGATGCACATAGCTGGACAAGGCACTGAAAGAGCACCGCCATGGAGGTGTTGGATGGCCACCCCCAGATCATCACCAGAGAACATTACGAAATTTGCATTCTAGGAGGGAAATTAGGGAAAGATGGATTAAAGGAGTGGGAGAAGCCAGAGGCCAGCAAAACAAGGAGGAATCTATTACTGCCATTCAGACCCCAGAGGGTGAAGACCTGAACTAAAGCAGTGCCAAGGAGGGTGGGGAGGCAGAGAAGCACTTACGAATGATCAGGACCCAGGCAAACTGGGCATATGAGTAGAGAAAGGGGGAAGACAAAGCTGAGTGGGGGAGTTCTGTCCGCCTCATGCACAGAAGAGGCAGATTTCAAGAAGGCGTGACAGAAAGGTGAGGTCTGCCGCAGAGGAGCAGGAGGAGGACTGAGTCTTCTTTCTGGCCCATTGGCCCAAGGTTCTTGTGAGGCTTCCAGAAAGGAGATGTAAATACACATATGAAGCTCGGGGAGAGAGCTGAGGGAAGAGGTCCTCGGAGGAATCATTAACACAGAGGTCAGAAGTCCCCACCTCTGCTCCCCAGAGCCTCCTTGGGTCTTTGATACCTGGGTTGCATAAATGGAGAATCAGACTGAATAGGTCTACGAAGGGACCTGGAGCCAGTCTGCTTTTAAAGTACCATAAGTGACTCTGATGCACAGCCAGGGAAGGGAACACTTGTCAGAGGTTTGCTGAATCTTGACAGGACATGATCTCTGGCTAGACAGGTAGCTCAGTGGTAGAGCACTTGCCTAGCATGCACAAAGCGCTTGGTTTGATTCCCAGCACCTCAGGGACAAGGGGAAAAAAAGAAAATACATGGTCTGCCCAGCTAGGAAGTAATGGTGATGATAGTATAGAGCCAAACACTAAACCTGGCAGTCCTGGAGGAGATGGGTGAACAGAAAGCAACAGGAGAGGAAGGAGAGTCAGGAGGAGGCACTTCCATGCCTGAAGCCAAAGGAAAGGGGGGATGCCAAGATGAAAAGAAAGAACAAAAGGAGAAATGCTATCCTTAGAGAGGTCGGCTAGGACAATGGTGAGGAAGAAACCAGTAGACATCGTGACTCTTTGAGGGAAGAATTTTGGAACAGTGGCAGAGAAGGCAGAAACAAGTTTCTGAGCAAGAAGGAAGGGACAGCAGCAAATACAGTTATTAGAGCTGGCTCTCGCCCAAAGGCTGATGGAAAAAAGGAAAGAGAGAGAAGAAATGGTAAAACAGGGAAGGGCGTGGTCACATCAAAAGTTTGGGTTTATGTTTGTGTTAGAATGAGAAAGATTTATGCATGTGTGTATGCAGAGAGAAACAAGTGGTACTGAAAGAGCATTTGGAGGTCCCCAAAACTAGATAATTGGTGGAACAAAATTATAGAGATTAGAGGAAAGAGAAACCTCCTCCTGGTAATTTGAGCTAATGGGGAGAACAACCTGGAGAAAAGTCAGGGGAGAAAAAGTTCTTTGAGATGAGAAAGAAGGAAGACAAGAAGGGAGAGAAAAAAACAAAGGATGGGTAGGTGAGTCTAAGACTCAGTTAAGTTTGCTATTGGAGGAAGGGAAATTTCAGGACAGAGCCTGTATTTGTCTCCATTTTCTTGGTGAAGTAGGAGTTACAGCCCTTGCTAAAACTGCAGGAAGTGGGACTGACCATAAGGCAATGACAAGGAACAGCCATCACAGAGAATGGCAACTTTGCCAAGCCACGCTGAGAGCTCAATATGCCTCTCTGCACCTAGCAACCTCAGGGCCGGGGCAAAGTCAAGGTGGTCTAAGATTGTGAATTGACTGCATGGTCAAGGGAGGGAAAGGTCAGAGTACAATGGAAATGCTTGGCTATGGGGTATGGGCAGGAAGTGAAGCAGGAAAAAAGTGGTTCCCTGAGAGACTGAAAAGGTCAGAAAGAGAGGTCACCAGCTGGATAAAACAAGGAGAGCACACCTGGCACCCAGCTTTTGGTTTCTAATACCATTCTCCAATAAAAGCAACCAGGGCTTCTTGGGAAATGGTTAATTCTAATATTCAGGCTGGAAATAGAAATGATGACCATGGAGCATTTTATAGTGACAAAAAGTAAAGAGTGTGCACACACACACACACACACAAACACACACACACACACACACACACACACACACACACTGATGGGTGTATATCAAAGGGACACAGGAACCAACTCATATCCCAACCTGGAACAATTTGAGTAACAAAATAAAAGTGATTTCAGGATTAATCCAAAGTATAAACTATCCAGGACTCTATAGTAATATAAATAAGTGAGAGAATATATCATATAAATAGGAAAGAAGAGACAGATTTCCCATGAAGAGCAATATCAAATAATTTGTGTGAATGCTCTACCCTCAAGAAAGTAGGGCATAACTTCTAACTCCTTAGGTGTGGACTATACATAGCGTCTTCCTTCCAAACAGGACAGTAAAAAATGGGGAAGAAACCTGACAACCACTATTCTTGCTGGGTGATCAAGGTCCACTTTAACAGTGATAAGTCATGCTAACAATATTCACCCTTGATTTAATGTAATGAGAATGACACTTTGCCTCTGTGGTCTTCCTCTCCAAAAACCCATTACCCACATCCAAGCATGAGAAAAATATCAGAAGAATCCTAACTGAAGGGCATTCTACAAAACACCTGTATGGTATTCATCAAAACTGTCCAGGTTATCAAAACAAGGAAAATCTGAGAAACTATAAAAGTCAGAAGGAGCTCAAGGAGAAAAGAGGATTACATGAAATATAACAGCCAAATGAGATCCCAGTGAAAACAAAGAAATCTGAATAACATGCAGATTTATTTACTAATAATGTATCAAGCCAGGCACCATGGCTTATGTCTGTAACCCCAGAGACTTGGGAGGCAGAGGCAGAAGGATCACAAGTTTGAGACTAGAGGCAGTCGACATAATTTCATAAGACCTTTTCTCAAAATAAAAAGTAAAAGAATGGGCTGGGGGTAGAGTTCAGTGGTACAGCACTTGCAAAGCATGCAACAATGAGTCCCTGGGTTAACCCCTCAGTACTGCAAAAAATAAGAAGAATAGTAATAATAATAATATCAATATTGATTCATTATGTCAAATTAAACTAAATTTGGCCTGAGACTGATCCATACTTTGAGATTCTTCACAACAAACTGCAACCTAACTGAGCAGGTAAACAAACAGAAAACCTAATTTAGTAGTATGCTTTTTATAACAACTAGCTAACTGTCAGCCAATCATAGCAACAGAGCTTCAGCCAATCACAGGCTGCCAGCTAGGCAGACTAAGTCCAAATAGGGCAAACTTGAGGCACAACCAGTGGAGCCTCACTTCCATTTTCTGTCTGCCTGCCCACCAGAACCTCTTCTGGTACTAAGGGCTGCCTAATTCACAAGGAATCGTCTTTACTCAAATAAACTCTGTTAAATTTAATTTGCTGTAACTTTGCCTTCTAGCAATTATAACATATACCCATTTGTTGTTGTTGTTGTTGTTAGATGCCGTCGAGTCGGTATCCGACTCATAGCGACCCTTATAGGGTATTCAATGGCTGAGTGCTTCGGGACTGCCTTGGGAGTGGATTGCCAGGCCCTTCTCCCATTTTTGTGGTGCTGGGAATTGAACTCGGGGCCTCAGAAACTGCAGCGCAGCACTCTACCCACTAAGCTAAATCCCAGCCCCATACATATATACCCACAGCAATTTAAAATGTTAGTAATAGCCAGGTATGGAGGTGCACACCTATAATCCCAGCCCTCAGGAGGCTAAAGGAGGAGGATTGACATGAGTTCAAGGCCAGCCGCTCTACATAGTGAGTTCCAGACCAGCATGGGCTACACAGTGAAGCCCTGCTTCAAAAAAAAAAAGAAAGAAAAAGAAAAAGAGGAGGCTCAGGCGCTGGCGACGCAGAGGCGAAGCTTGATCTAGGGGAGGAGCATTCTTGACATCATCAGCACCTTCTGACAGAAAAGATGGTCAACGTCTTGAAGGGGGTGCTTACAGAATGTGATCGCGCCATGAAGCAGTTTCTGCTGTATTTGGATGAATCCAATGCACTGGGGAAGAAATTCATCATTCAAGACATTGATGACACTCATGTCTTTGTCATCGCAGAGTTGGTTAGTGTCCTCCAGGAGCGAGTAGGTGGATTAATGGACCAAAATGCTTTTTCTCTTACCCAGAAGTGAAAACTCCAGAAACTGACCTCTTAGGAATTATAAGGAACAAATA
>VMDO01007023.1:0-94812 GCA_007922755.1 Pedetes capensis | reverse complement strand
CTTGCAATCCTCCTGCCTCCACTTCCAGAGCTGCTGGGATTACAGGTGTGTGCCTGTCCCCCTTACCCTCTTGTGCACTTCCTTTCCCCATACCACCCCCCCCCACCAAAGACTTTTCTTCCATTTGCTTGCCTTTTTATGGTAATATTTTTCTATATATCCTTGGGTCCCAATTATGTTTAAGAGCAAAACTTTTTCTGTAGTGAACTTCCTTACATTGTCAGTACTATTACATGAATTTTCTAGCCCATCTGTATTAATGCCATTCTTTGATATTATTGGTGTTATTATAATTATTTCCAGTACTATTAAAGTTGGGCTGTTCACCCTGAGGTCACCCCTTCCCCCATTCCTCATTCTTCCTTATTCCTCCTCTCCCCCATCTCCTCTCCCAGGATTTCCTCCTTTTGTTAGGTCTCTCCCTCCTTCTTTTGTGTTCCCCAAATTGTCCCTTCTCTGCTAGGTTGACTTTAGCTTTTTTTTTTTAATTATATTCCGACCTCTGCATAGGATTTTTTCTTTCTTATAATTTTGATTCAGCTCCCACATATGAGTGAGAACATGTGGTATTTCTCTTTCTGAGCTTCTGTTCGTTCTCTTAAAATAATTTTCTCCAATTCCATCCATTTTGCTACAAATGGCATTATTTCATTTTTTTGATTGCTGAGTAGTGTTCCATTGTGTATATGTACCATATTTTTTAATCCATACTTCTGTTGATGGGCACTTTGATTGATTCCATATCCTTGCTATTGTGAAAAGTGCTGCATTGAACATGGAGATGCAGGTGTCTTTATGGTATGATGACACATCTCCCTTTGGGTAAATTCCCAATAGTGTTATACCTGGGTCATATGAATATTTAATGAGCAAATACTCCTTTCCTACTGGAAATATGTGTGTGCATGAACACACGCACACAGACACACTTACTAATAAATCTCATGACTATTTCCAATTACCTTTATATTATAATGAATTCTGACATTACAGACCTAGGTGTCATTTATAATAATTAAAGTGATTCTACATTAATCCAAAGCAAATACTTTTATATATAATAAACCATCTTTATCAAAACTATGAAAGTGTTAACCACTAAGATGTATCATGTAGAAAAGAGAATTCATTGTGGTTTGATTTGGTTTTCTTTTTATTTTCAATTTATCTGAAGTTTAATCTTAGGTGTATTTTCTAAAGCAAGTAAGACACACTTGAGCCTTTGTTACAAATACCAGTCAATATTGAAATAATAAAAAAAAAACTGCATTACACTTATCCTGTTTGGTCAGTGATTTCTTTGAATCTTTTTCCAAATGCATGCACAAAGAGTTTGATTAGTTGTGGTTGTTCTTAGATATCATTGAGTCTGTTTCTGACTCACAGCAACCATATATACAGCAGGCAAAACAATACTGTCAGTACTTCTCTGCTATTCATAGTATTTTCAATGGCTGATTGTTTCTTGGGAGTGAGTTGCCAGGTCTTTCTCCCAAGCCTACAGCTACAGTACCTGGTGCTCCCAGGCAGTCTCCCATCAAAGTACTAACCTCTCCTGACCCTGCTAAGCTTCTGAGATCTGATGGGATCAGTAGCCATAGTGATATGGCTGCAGGCTTGATTAGTGGAGATACTACACATCTCAAGGAAGTATCACTTTATGATCAGTTAGAGAAAAGGGAATGTGATTTTATTTGGAGAATGAAGAGTTGATACTTTGGCATTACTTTAAATTCTAGTTAAAGTCTTCATGATACTATTTTGTCTTATATTACTTATAAAGCAACTTTATCCTTTTATCATAATTATCAAATAAAAGATACATGTGACAAATAAGGTTGATGATATTTTTATAAAATATTTTTACAGAAGTCACTAAAAAGAGTTTAACATGGTCTTTTTTTGAATAAGATTACCACTTTTGTTGTTGTTTTTAAGTGCTGTCAAGTTGGGTCAGACTCATAGTGACCCTTGTTGTTGTTGTTGTTGTTGTTAGGTGCCCTTGAGTCGGTATCCGACTCATAGCGACCCTCACAGGGTTTTCAATGGCTGACTGTTTCGGGATTGCCTTGAGAGTGGATTGCCAGGTCCTTCTCCCATTTTTGCAGTACTGGGAATTGAACTTGGGGCCTCAGAGACTGCAGGGCAGCACTCTACCAACTGAGCTAAATCCCAGCCAATATAGTAACCCTAGTCTCAATAAAAACAGTGTCCGCATGAACATTTATCCAACATTTATACAAAGTCAGGAGTACTATGGTATGGCAGCAACCACAAATAAGTGATTTTAAGAAAATAAGTAATTATTAATTTTCCAAAAAGAAATGTTTTGTGATTGGCAATAAGTGGTACCTACTCACGAGCTCCTCATTACCAACTTGCATATTTCCTTAATGAGATAAATACATGAATTGAAATTATGATGTGTAGATTTTCAAATACCCATTCTTGTTTATAGCTACATCAGTTTTCGAATATCCTTGAAACAGTAAAAACTGTAAAAATGCAAAGCTTTATAAATAAGTTTAAATTGTAAGTGCCATTATGATAAAAATCACTAATCAGTAGTCTAATAAAATATGTTTTCTTCATTGTGTAGTAAGTTTTCTGTTTCTGTGATATGCACTCTCTCAAAAGAGGTCTTAGCCTAGAAAAAAGAAGAAGCATATCTAAAAGACAGACAGTAGAGATTTGGTATCAAAACTTTTGACAACTCTTTGCTTGTAATGTCCAACATGGGATGATTATTCAATTATGAAAGCTGTGAAAAGGAAGTGCTCCAAGTGGAATATCTTGCTCTTTATTGAAATAGCAGAAGTTCTGATAAAACATTAATAAAGTGCCCTTAGCTATCTCCACTGCTTTGCCCCTGGACACTAGCAGACTGGGCAGTGCTACATGTTCGCTATGAATACTAACTTTGGACTTACTTCCTGTTTCTCCCTCATATGTGGAATATTCCTGATTAGTATCATGTCTTACTGGTGAGGATCAGTCTTGAAAGAATTATAGTTTGGTGCTGCCCAATGGGAAATCATCTGAAGATTCCAAAATCTTATTACAAAATGAGAAAGCAAAGGGGAAGAAATGGGCTCAATTTTATTTTGTGTACTTTTAAAGTAAAGAGAGCTCATTTTACATTAAATAGAAAAGCATCTCATTGTCAAAATTATGTAACACAATGTGTAACATGACAGTCACATGTGTGTAAGGCAAGGCTATAATACAAACATGTAACACAAGAGTATATCATAAAGCAAAAATATGAGAGCTTGAAAACAAATGAATCATCAATAGGTATTATAGAGGTTTCCTTTCCTTGCTAAATTATCAGGACAAACCCAAGTAATACAAGATGCAGAGACTGGATCAATAGTGGAACAATCAAAATTGAGCTGGTGTCGTAGGTTGGCCCAAGATACCTGTGAACAGTGCTGGCATTGCTCAGGTACGTGATGACTCAGACAGCAGTCCTGGTTCCTTGAGTAAAATCCCTTTTGTAAATGTGATTCTGAACTCCTAGGGAATGAAAATTTCACATCATGTGCATTCAGCCAGTAACTGAGAAAAGAAATAGATGTGGTTCTGAGGAAGACAGAATTCCATGCACTTGAAATTTGTAATTTACACATTGGAAAACTGCAAACATAGACATAGAGATGAAAATGAGTCCTGTGGATTTTTACATATAAGTGTAAATTAAGAAAGTGCTACTAGTTCTGTCATGTAAGAGGGTGAAACATATGGCATTGAGCTCTCAGCTACATAAGGGATCAAAAATGTTTTATTTTTTTACTCCTGACATTAAATTATACACTCTCCGTTTTCTTACATCTGCATTTTTACTCTTTTGTAATGAGCAGGCAGTTACTGTGGGAGCAGGTTGTGTTCATTATTTTCAGTATAACTTTTATAATAAAAATTTTAAAAGGAAGTTTTTTAAATCTCACAACATTCACTTGTTTTTTTAAAGAAGATACTTCTTTGAGAGCTGACAATGTTTTTCTTTTGCAACAAGGCATAAGAGGGTTTAGATGCCTTTGTGAGTTAAGGCAGATATGTAATATTTCTTCTAAAAGTGTTCCTTAGAAATGAGATAGATATAATATCAACACTCATGATGGCCATTCCTGACTTGATGGTACCCAACAACATTTAATGTTAGATGGAGGAAAAAAGTATGAGGAGAAATGTTGCCTTTGTATGAATTAGTGCTTCTAGTAGAAAAGCTGGGAAAATTCTTATTTCACTCATAAGTTCCTTTTTATTTATTTACTCAATTATGTGATCAATATTGTTGAGTGTTTACCCTGTGCAACAGTACCAAAGGCAAAAGACATAGGAGTGAACTAAAAGATCTATTTGAAGACACAGATGTTAAATACCTAGTTGCAAAGTGATTATAACTGCTTCTTCTTGTTGTTGTTAGGTGCCCAGTCAATGTCCAACTCATAGCCATCCTACATACAACAGGGGAAACAGTATTGTTAGTGCTTCTCTGCTATTCATAGAGTTTTCAATGGCTGATTATTTTTCAGAAATGGGTTGCTGGGTCCTTCTCCCAAGCCTACAGCACCTAGAAGGGCTGGGATTTAGCTCAGTTGGTAGAGCACTGCTCTGCAGTCTCTGAGGTCCCGAATTCGATTCTCAGCACTGAAAAAATGGGAGAAGGAAGTGGCAACCCACTCCCAAGGCAATCCCAAAACAATCTGCCATTGAAAACACTATAAGGGTCGCTATGAGTCAGACATGACTTGATGGCACCTAACAACAACAACAACAGCACCTAGTGTTCCCAGATGGTCTCCCCTCCAAGTACTAACCAGGGTACGGCTGCCTAGTTGCAAAGTAAGTGATCATAATTGCTAGGCATGCATTAAAAGAAAAATACAGAGTAGAAAACACAACAGAGGGTCTGAGAAGGCTTGCATTGGGACTTTTGAACAGAGCACTGATGGATATTCAGGAATGATCTGAGCAAGACTGGGTAGGGAGATGAACAGATCTCTCCAGGCAGGGGGAGCAAAGTGTGCAAGGCTTGCATCTTAGGAGGAGCTAGGAGCTAGGACTTAGGAGATGCTGCAGAAATAGAAGTAGAGCTTGGTAGACATGAAGCAGATCATCCTGTAGGAATAGTCCACAAAATGGAATAGAGCATTAAAATTGTATTAAAGATTTTTGCCTCTTGTTCAGTACGAAGAGGAGTCATTAAATTGTTTTAACCATATTGTAAGCAACAGAGTTGAAGCTGGGAAATATCTTTGGACCATAAAGTAAAATTTTATTGCTAACACAGCTGAGGTATTTAGAAGGGAAAATTTTTTCCCCAAATTTTTGTTAGAAGTTAGTGTTAAGTGTGGAAATACTTTTCCTGAACGCCTAAGAAGTTTTTCAATGGAGAGTATCAATAAGTAAAGAGACCTCTACTGCATAGATAGGCTAAATGAGGAGAGATGGAAATAGCATTACATTTATTAAAAGACTCATAATTGTTGAAGAATTGTTAGATCACAAGTGATGAAACATCAAATAATGCTCTGTATTAAATTGAGAGTTTATTCAACTTAATCTTTGAAATCTATTTCTAAAAGGAATATCTGTTTTCCGTACCATCCATTCCCTACTGCAATCACCTCACTCATTTCCAAATTAATTTGAATCATCTCGTTTGTGAGTAACAACAAAATTATAGCTGATTCATAGCATTTTATAGATGTCATGACTTAAGAAATTATTGCAGTCGGGACCAAAAAGCAATATTGTGTATTTACAACCCTCCTGTCTTTGCATCCTGAGCATGGGATAACAGGCATGTATCACCACACCCATCAATATTATGTCTTAGTTAAGGGTTATGGCTCTGAGCCTAAGATTCTTTGAGCTTAAAATATGACTACATATATTGTGCATCTTGACCTTGGCAAACATATTTAATCCCCATATTCTAATACAGATAGATAGATGAGTAGAATTTCAAGGGTTAGAATAATTAATGAAGTCAATGGATAAAGTTATTAATAAAATTGCTTACTATGTTTTGGGCCTATTAAGGGGATAATAAATTTTAACTAATATAGGTAGTATTACTAGAAAAGTCTAACTTTAAAGAATTAGCCTAGTAGATAGAGATCTATATCCACAATGATCCTGGTCATTCCAGTCCTTGACCTTGAATCTCAAATTATTAATCTTGAATCTACCACATGACTTGGCCATTGAGAAGCACAATAGATTCCTCGACTATTAATATAGAAAAATACCTCTTGTCTTTAGCCAAGATGATTAGAATTTATCATTTGTATTTATATTATGAAGTGAACACAAATGTTCAGAATTTATTATTATCTTTACCCCACAACAAACATATACACACAGATATATATGAAATAAACATAGTTGGTCTTATTATAGCTACAGCAAATGAAATAGGTTTTCATAAAAATAGCTGATGTGATATCCAACATAGCTGGATCTTTATCCTTTAAACCAGATTGTTAGAAATACTGGAGAAAGGAAAGGCATAGAGAATAGATTGAATTTCTTACACTTGCCAAATGAAATTTTGATTAATGGTCTTGTCAAGCCGGTTGAAGTAATTAAGACAATTACAAAACTTGCTTTCAGACCATTCCATTTACCTGGGTCATTAAGGTCATGTTCTTTCTCCTTTTATCTACTCTGAGCTTCAAGGTAGATACTTTGATCATTTTGGACCCATGTCAACCTTGCATGTACAGCTCCTAAAGTTGATGGAGAAAGGGAACATTTGCTAGATTGTCACCAAATACTCTACCCTATCAACTTCCATTGTTTTCCTGACTTTAGTTCCTGAAATTAACCTCCATAATTTAGTGGAGAAATAGGTTGTTTTTACATTGCTTTTACAACATAAATAAAACAACCATGACCATAGACCACGAGATATTACTGCTTCAGCCATGCTTTACTATTGTTTCATCAAAAATTCACTTCCATTTGAAACCTCTAAATGTTTGCTCCCAACATCTTCCACATCTAAAATCTGCACTTACATTGCCCTTCTCTCTCTTATAAAATTCTTCTTATATCTTAGTACCAGGTTACCTTCTATTAAAATTTTTCTGTTCCACCAAGCCCTACATAATGTCTCTGACCTCTGTATTCTTAAAGAAATGTCTGCTAGGTTTTCTCCTTTAAAGTAAGCCACTGAATTAGCATTTCATGGGTATGTTGTATTTATTCCCTAAGTTAAATCAAATTCCTACTGAGCCAGGATTCTTACTTCTTCATATACATAGTATCTAGGAGAGACATTTTTAATTTGGGGGATTATAGTTTGGAAGATCACAGTTTAATTACAAATATCTAATTGATTGTCAGAATCACTTGTGCTCCATCCTTTCTACCTAGAAAACTGTGGAAAGTGAAGCTTACTCTGCAACCTGATAAATCCACTATGGTGCTTATTAAGTTTTATCTTCCAGGACGTTTGTACAACTTCCACACAGAAAGAGGGACAAAAGTTTTTGTATTTACATATTACACAGGTGTTGAACAAAAAAACTAATCTTATAAACCTCCAAAAGAGAGGTTTTCCCATTTTTTATACTTTAAAGTGCATGAAGTCAGTAAATTCACAAGTAAACATAAAGCTTATTCTTTTGAGAGAAATATTTCGGGGTTTAGTCTACCAAATCATACTACATATGCAAATGTTTGAAAGTAATTTAGCTGCATGCTAAGCAGTACAGAAATCTCAAGGGTCAAAGATTTGAAAATGTCTGCAGCATGAAAATCATACAGGCAAATGTTTGATGTACAGATGGATGTACTAAAATAGGTCACGGTTAGATGGATTCATCTATTTTATTCAATCCCTTATTTGGAATTGTTTATTAGCATTTTTTTTAGTATGTGTGATTTTGGTTTCAATTCTACCATGAATTCAAAATGGTGTTTCAGAGTAAATATTAACTTAAAATTTAGCATATGTTTACTATGTGGATGGTTGGGAATTTATAGAATTCTCTAGGAACAATAGAATAAACTTAATCCAAAAAAGTAGACTTCCACGCACTCCTTCTCTCTCTCTCTCTTTGTCTCTCTCTCTCTGTTTCTCTCTCTGTCTCTCTCTGTCTCTCTGTCTCTCTCTGTCTCTCTCTCTCTCACACACACACACACACACTCACACACACACACATTAGGTGTTATGTCTGAACTCTAAGGAGCTTGCCATAACATTAGTTTTGCTGGGCTTGTATATTTTTGGTTCTATATTTTAGAAACATAGTTGGGTTCATGACATTGTAAATGTTTTTGTACTAGAAGTTTACATTCTGACATGCCAAGTCCTTTGACTACAGGATTTCCCATTTGTAAAATGTAACCAATTATATAGTTCCATTCAGTGGTATGTTTTAAATTTAATATTAAATATTAAAAATGACATAAAATATAGTAAGTACCTTCAGGAAATTTATTCTAAAAGAAAAATAGCCAAAAACCTAGCCACATTAAAAGTTTTGAATATTTTTACTATCAAGATAATTTCTTTTGTCATTCACCAAGCATTTTGTGAGTCATATACGTTATGCTGGAAATATAATAATGAGTAAGATAGATGTGATTGCTGCTCTGGAAAGGGGGCAATCTATAAATAGAAATGTAGTTTTCAAAGATGAAAACAAAAAGAAATTTGAGAGATGACCCCCAAGGTTAAGGGAGCATAATGTCAAATTTTAACTGCATAAAGTTTTCTGTATGAAATAAGTACATAATATAGAACCATCTCCATTTAATTTTAATTATAAGCCTCTTCCTTAAACCACATTCTTAGAAAACATTCTCCTATATATTCATTTTGACAGAGCATTTTCTAAACTTATAGATTTCCCTTGATCCTAATGTCCATAAATATAATAAAAGGTACTCCCTGATCTCTTATTCATTTGGACATTTGTCTCTTTAATGTATTTGTATATATATTGAAACATGCTCTGAAATATACTATACAAATGTTGTAAAATATTCTTAACTTAAAACTTTTTAAAACAACAAGCCAAAGCTGGGCTCAGTGTCTCAAGCCTATAATCCCAGTGACCTGAGAAACAGAGTCAGGAGGATCACAGTTTCAAAACCAGAGGAAACCTGCTTAATTTAAGGAGGACCTATCTCAAGATAAAAAATAAATAAATAAAAAATTGACTGAGCGTGCAGCACAGTGATAGAGGAATTGTAAAGCATGTGTGAGGCTCTGGGTTCAACCCCCGAGTACCACAAAAACAAAAAACAGAAAACAAAAACTATCTTTAGTCACCACACTGAATTATGGAATAATCTCATTTCTCCTGAGTAAATCAAGAAATCAACCATATAAAATATATATGTGAGTTATGACAACATTTGAATTCCCTTCACTGATTGAAAGTTTTAGGATAAAGGCAGATTATTTTCAAAAAGTGCCAATGAATATTCATTTGAATCTATGGAATGAATGTGTTCCGTCAGAACTATTCACATTTGGCATAGACTGTACTTTATCTATCATATACATCCTGCATTTTCCAGCTAAAAATAAACAGATTATTAAGCATGTTGTTGTTCATTAGGTGCCATCTAGTTCAGTCCACACATAGTAATCCTCATGGAGTTTTCATTGGCTAATTGCTCGAGGATTGCTTCAGGAATAGATTGCCACATCCTTCTCCTCTATTTGCTGTGTTGTGGATGGAACCCAGATCCTCAGAGAATGCAGAGCAGTGCTCTACCAACTGAGATAAACCTCAGCCCAATTAAATATATATATATAGAGAGAGAGACTTAAATCAGACAAATCTGGATTTTGACTTTAGCTATACACTCATAAAATTAGAAAAATATTTCATTTTTATGTGGATTTTAGTTGGCATTTATACATTAAATATAAGAAAATGTACAAATTACATGAAACTGTACCCAAAGGCAATTTATGCATACTGTCTAATTTTTTCCCATGTATTTAATACTCACATAGTACTTCTAAGTATATATTGGTTTACAGTTCATTCTTATTTTTTTACATGATTGTTTTGTTAATGTATTTTTAATAATGTACAATTTACAAGCAACAGAATTCACCCAATTTACTTTTAAAGTTTAATGATGTCTCATGAACACATGCAATCATGTAATCATTATCACACTCATACAATATTCCAATCACTCCCTAAAAGTCCCCAATACCTCTTTGTTGTTAATCTCTTAGCCATTTCCCTACCACTGACAATTCAGATGTGTTTTCTGTCCCTGTACTTTTGCCATTTTCATGATTACATAGTGTTTTAATAAATTTTAAATTTTGCATATAGGCTATGGTACACAAAGTTATGAATTTTTATTTCAAAGAGAAAAGCATATATTTATAGAAAATTCAGGTCTCCAGCTGTACCACTGTGGCATCTGATCCCGTCAGATCTCAGAAGCTAAGCAGGGTCGGGCCTGGATAGTACTTGGATGGAACACCAGCTGCTGTAGACTTGGGAGAAGGACCTGGCAACCCACTCCCAAAAACCAATGAGCCATTGAAAACCTTATGAATAGCAGAGAAGCACAACAATACTGTTTCACCTGTGGTACATAGAGTCACTGTGAGTTGGACACTGACTCTGATGGGACCTAACAACAACAACATAGAAAATAATGCTTCGGTAATTTTTATACAGTATTACTGTTTTAGGAGATTTGGGACGAAACAATGTAGATCTTTCCTTTAAATGCTTTTCTTTTCAATTTCACCTGGCAATTGTTTCCTTCATGTGTTTTTATTTTGTTCTTTTTCATTTATTTGAGAAAAATGTCCATTGTGTGATTTATGCTTTGTTAGCACATTCTGATGATGTTATTATTCTAATCAGTACAGTGACTTGTTTAACTTCTTGATACAAATCCACTGAAATCTCAACAGAAATGGCCTGTGGACATCAGGCATATAATGAAAAAAATCTAGGCTCTAAAGTACTCATTTGAATATCTCTTGTATATGATATGGAGAAAGGATGATTACTGATTTTTCATACATATATAAGCAAATTTTTAGATAATTATTCCACTAAAATCTTTGTCAAGCACTTATAGCAATTGCCCTCAATCTTTTGGCTTTTGAGTCTCTTTTTTTCTCACACTCAAACTGTAGTGGGCTGGGATTTAGCTCAGTTGGTAGAGCGCCGCTCTGCAGTCTCTGAGGTCCCAAGTTTGATTCCCAGCACCACAAAAATGGGAGAAGGACGTGGCGATCCACTCCCAAGGCAATCCTGAAACAATCTGCCATTGTAAACCCTATGAGGGTCGCTATGAGTCGGAGACAACTCAATGGCACCTAATAACAACAACAACAACAAGCTGTAGTAGACTTAAGTGGATTAGTAGACAGAAACTGACATTAAATAAATAAAAATATATATAACCCTAAAGCCATCCCAGTATATATTTTTGTTGGTAGGTGCCATGCAATTGAGTCCAACTCAGTGACCCTATGTGCAACACACACATATACCTGTACATATATAAACCAATGACAGTTGTTACTGTGTTTGTTTGGTAACTTTTCAGCTCTGGATTACTGCTTAAGCCAAAGGTTTCCTTATATAACTAAAAAAAAAAAATCTTCTTGCAAATTTCAGTAACCTTTTGATCTTTGATTAGTGCTCCTGGTCTGCCTTGTTTCTCTGCTCACACAGTGCTCCACGATTAGATAAACATTATTATAACAGCATACTCTCCACTAGCATACATTCTGTTTGTACAATGTTTTACAATTTTCCAGCATGGCTAAGTTGGTACTATAGTAAAGCCATTCAAACTCCCATAGCCAGCACTTGGTCTTGGGTCTTCAAATGCTTTTCATTTACTTAAGATTCTTGAGTGTCTATAACAAAATTGATTAAGCAAAGAAAACACATGAAGTTAAAAGAAAATGCTTGGTTTTAGTTAATATTCTCCAGATTGGTTTATTCCTTTAAAACAATTATTAATTAAGCATGTACTAAGCACCAGGGACCTGTGGTCATACCACTGTTGTATCCAAACCCATAAAATCTTGGAAGCTAAGCAGGGTTGGGCCTGGTTAGTACTTGGATAGGAGACCACCTGGGATCACCAGGTGCTGTAGGTTTGGGAGACGGACCTGGCAACACACTCCCCAAAAAAACCATCAGCCATTGAAACCCTGTGAGTAGCAGAGAAGCACTAGCAATACTGTTTCGCCTGTTGTTTTTAGGGTCACTATGAGTTAGACACTGACTCAATGGCACCTAACAACAACAACAAGCACGACGAAATGAGTGAAAAAGCCTTTGTTGGAGTTGCATTTCAGTGAGAGAAACATGGCAGAGTAAATAAAAAAAATTATAGAGCCAACATATAAGTATGATAGAGATATAAGTATGAAGCATGGCTTCAAACAGAACCCAAACCCAAACTCTTCCTGGTTCAAGCATTTTAAAACATTTTCCTGAATGTGGACCTGAGTCTGAACCCACTGAAAATTAATTTCTGGTTCAGCTTATAATGTTGTTGTTGCTGGGGGTTTTTTCTTTTCATTGTTGTTGTTTTGTTTTGTTTGCATCATTAGCTATTTAAAAATTGAAAAACCAAACATCTAAGAGTTTATTCATCTATCTTCATGTTGATCTTTGTAAAGGGTAAAATTTGGGTGATGAATAATGAAAGTATCAAAAGCATGGATGGTTCTATCATTTATAGTGATACAGAAACTTGAGGATAAAATTATGTAAAAGGTAGAAATCAAGAAATACATTTGACCATGTTACCTTTAAAAGGAATACTAGATATTTAATTGCAGAACTCAAGTAAGTATGTTGACATTTTGGTCTAGGCCTCTAAATATAATATGGCAGCATGCATCACTAAGTAGTACTTAAATGTATAAAATGTAACAGAGCAAGTGAACAGATCTCAAGACTGAACTGTGAGACCTTCCCATAGAGGTATAATGGAGAAGGAAAAGGGAGAAAACCAAAAACTGTGACTGAAGTGGAAGTAAAATTAAGAAAGCATAATCTTTCAAAAACCAAATGAGTGCTTCCAGCAGTAGGAAATAAAGTTTGTAGAGTGATTAAATGAAAGTTGAAAATTCTCATTGGAATTGGAGAGATGGTGTCCCACGTCTCAGCAACAGCAGGGATTCAAAAGAGGAAGAAAAATCTTTATCAGTTTGTGTTGAACAGTAAATTAGTCTGTTGGTATGTGAGTGTGCTGGAGATGTTGTTGTTAGGTGCCATCGAGTCCTGTCCAACTCATAGAGACCTTCATAGGGTTTTCAATGGCTGATTGATTAGGGATTGCCTCAGGAGTAGATTGCCACATCCTTCTCCCATTTTTGTGGTGCTGGAAATTGAACCCAGGAGCCCATAGACTGCAAAGCAGCACTCTACCAACTGAGATAAATCCCAGGCCAGGGCTGCAGATAGAAACACCTTATTCTTTTTCTTGTTTTCTTGTAAGGATAGTGATGAGATGTGTGGTAGCTAATTTTATGACTGGGTACACGGGTGCCCACTCTCATCTGATCTTGGAAGCTAAACAGGGTCAGGACTGGTTAGTCCTTGGATGGGATACTGCCTGGGAACACCGGGTGCTGTAGGCTAAGGAGAAAGACCCAGCGGCCTTCCCAAAACAACCAGCCATTGAAAACCCTATGAATAGCAGAGAAGCACTGACATAGTGTTGAACACGGCACAGTGGTGGGGAGTGTTTGGGGAGTGTTTCGTTCTGTTGTACATAAGGTAGCTAAAAGTTGGCAACTAATAACAACATTGGAGCATGCCAGTTGAAATCATTCAGTAGCGGGAGAGCTTAGTAAAAGGAGGCAGAAGCAGCTGAAGGAGGAAGATTGTAAAAAAAAAAATAGAGGGAGCTTCAAACCACAGAAAATTTTAATTTTTATAGGAGTAAAGTAAGGTAAAATTAACCAACAAAATGATTTTGCTTGTAAAAATTATAGTTTTGAAATATATAGTCTTGTTCATGTAGAGAGGGAAGCCCAATGGTTTTGATGCAAACTACCTGGTTTGAATTCTAACTTTCCCACTGGTGCCCTGTGTGGGCTTGGCCCTTCATTTAATTGTTTCATAGATGATAATATATGACAGTAAGTGGCACACAATAAAGAGTAAATAAACTAAAGGTGTTCTCTAATTAACACTGGATGTGCAGTTGCCTTAACAGTAGTTTCTTCTGAGTTTAATATCTCTGTTTATGTATTCATTTTCTTAATTGGACCAGGTCAATTAGAAATATTAATATAATCTGTAAACTACTAAACTGAACAGATAGAATGATTTATGTAACATGTTTTAGTTTCTTTGAGGGCAGCAAAGAGTTCTTTGCCTTGTTATCAACTGAAGTCTTAGGTTGGTATAATCTGTCAAATTTGGTGACAGTTTAAAATATGCAAAAAGGTCCCATATTCCCTGTGCCTGAAAATTTATGACCATATCAATTGGCAGCTATGAAAAATCAGCAAAAGCAATAGTGCTTTGATTAAATAGTCTATTACTATAAGTACTGCTTTATGAAAAAAATAGATAAACTGAGCCTGACCATATTTAGAATTTGCTTACTATACCAAAACTTTTTCTCTGTATCTTAGTAATTTTCAGTATTCTTTTAAATAAAGTTGTGGGATTCTTAAATGTATTACCTTGAAAATAGATTATTTTGTTTTCAAAGTTCATTTATAATACAATATTTGAAGTTCCAACATTATAATATTCTGACATTCTAGTCAACACTTGATTATCCTTATCTAATTGCCCCTGTACAAGCTCACTTTTATATCTGTGCTAATTATATTTATACATATTTACCCCTGTAGCTACTCAATTTTTTGCTATTTTGCTTGAAAAGGTAATCAATTAATTCCTCTTTTCCAATTAAATATTACTTGAATGAAATTGACTTTTTATTTTGAACAGAAAAAATAAGATATTCAAAATTTCAAAATATATTAAATTATATGAAGAAGCTGAACTTGTACTTCCTAGGTTTTTCAAATATATTTTCTGGTAAAGTTACTTGATATCAATTTCTAGAGTATTAGTGACAACCATACTTTTCAAAGCTATTGCTAAAACTATCCCTGCCCTTTCTCTTTCTGTCTCACTGTTGTAAATGAAATTACTCATATCCACTTCACTGTGATTATTCTTTTTATGGACTCAGAGTTAGAATGTACTTTAGAGACCATGTATTTATCTCCTTTCACAAAAATAAAAAATAAAAAATAAAAGGTTGAAGAAACACTGAAGATAGCATAACTAGCCATTGGTATTCCCAGGTTGGAGTCCTCCTGACTAAACTGCTTTCTCAGACACACCTGAATTTTTTTTTCAGTACTTCAACCCAGGGCCTCACACATGCTAGGCAGCCTGCCAAATTTAGCAAGACCTGTCTTCAAAAATAAATTAATCTTAGTTACTATAACTTTTTGACTGTGTAAACTTTAATTTTTTACTCTTTTTGATAACATGAATTAAAATACAAATGTTGTACACCTGTACAAACATTTTCTTTGTTTATATCATTATTCTGTAAGTCTTTTTCTATTTTTTTTTTTTTAGCTTTTTAAACATTTTTGTTAAAAACTATGGCACAAACACATAATTTAGCCTGGCCTATAATTTCACTGTTGTCTGCCCTGACGTTTTATCTCACTGGAAAGTTCTCAGAAGCATAACATGCACGTTGCTGGCATTTTCTGTGATAGCAATGCCTTCTTGTGGATCCCTCCCAAAAGCCTTCCTGGAGACTCTTAAAGGCAGACTTGTACTTCTTTACAAAAATATGTCCATGGTGGTTTGCTTGCTTTGTTTACTTTATTTTCTTATTTTTATTTGTTTGGTTTGTTTTTTTGAGACAGGATCTCACTGTGTAGGGCAGGTTCTCCTGGAACTCGCTATGTAGACCAAAATGGCCTTGAAATTGTATATCAATCCTCCTTCCTCAACCTCCAGGGTGCTGGGATAACAGGCATGTACAACCATGCCCAGCTTTTGTGTTTTTTTTTTTTAAATTATAGATTTGCCTATAATAAGATAATGGATCATAAACATGCCTCTCTATTCATTTCAGTGTTGGGGATCCATGTTTTCACACTTTCTGAAGAGTGTTGAATTGGATAAAAACTTCTGGTAAATCCTTCAAAATGAATTTTCTTGAGACTTCTTTTTTTCTCATCCTGTAGGTCCCTATCCTATTGCCTCCTCTTCAACTGTGCATTCCTGTTTTACTTCCATTATAACCTTGTTGGGCCACAACTATTGACTGAACAGCTGTCACACAGCACATAACTGTAGATTCATCACCAAGATCCCCTTGTTGCACTTTTATATGCACACCCAACTTCCTAATGGGTGTCCTCTGAATCCTACCACCTCCAGTCCTAACTCCTACAAAATGCATATCTTTTCTTCATTTCTAGAATTTTGTCATTTCAAAAATGTTATGCAAATGTAATTAGACATCATGCAAACTTTTGTGACTGGCTTTCTTTTTTCACTTAGCACAATTCGCTGGATACTCACCTAAGTCGCTGTATCAATAGTTTGTTCATTGATTGCTGAGTATTATTCTATGTTATGCATGTACCACAATTTGTTTAACCATTCACCCAATTAAGGATGCTTTGGCTGTTCCTAGTATTTCACTATTACAGTAAAGATGCTATAAACATTCTTAAGCAGGTTTTTAAATGAAAATAAGGTTTCAAATTTCTGAGATAAATGTCTAAGAGTGAAATCTCTAGGCATATTCTGGGCATATTTCATATTGTAATCAAATGGTTTGATAGGCTGCCAAACTCTTCTTCAGAGTGGCTAGGTACTTTACATTACTAATACAAGCAATGTGTGAGTTCCTGATTGCCACAGGTTTGCTAGTGAATTGTCACTATTTTTCCCTCATTTTAGCTATTTGATAGGTGAATAATTATACTTCATTGTCCTTTTATTTTCTTGATAACGAATGATGTAGACCACCTCTATGAGCTTTTCTTATGTCGTCTGATGTTCTCTGCAGTAAAATTTCTCTTTGTGTCTTTTGCATTTAAAAAAAATGCCTTTTTAATAATTTATTGAGGTGGCATTCATATGACATAAGCAATTCTTTTGTGTGGTGTTAGGTTTGAACCCTGGTCTCATTCACACTGAGAGCAAACCTTTAAAAGCTGTGTCTCTACTCCCTAAATGTAACCATTTTAAAGGGAACTGCTCAGTAGCATTTATCACATTCACAGTGTTGTGTAACCACCAATCAAATCTAATGGAAAACATTTCCAATATCCCCAAGTAAGACTCCTCACTCAATAAGCAGAGTCTTTATTTTAACTGAGTTTAATTTGATCGTATTTACCACTTCTGATCGTTTTTTTTTCACTGTTAAGCTTGAGAATTCTTTGTATATTTTATATATTTGCTCTTTGTCAGATATTTGCTCAACAAATATTTTCTTCCAGTGTGCTTCATCTTTTCATCCTCCTTATAGTGTGTTTTAAAAAGTGACAGGTTTAAAATTTGATGAGGTCCAACTTATTTTTCCTCTTATGTTTTGTGCTTTTGGTGTCAAGTCTAAGAACTCCTTTCCTAGTCTTATAATCTCAAAGAAATTTTTATATATTTTTTCTAGAAATTTCATAGTTTTTCTTCATTTGTGCAACGTATATTACTAAAACTCACATATATAGATGAATTATTTTAAGTGGCTTTTTGGCAATTTTGGGATTGAAGGGAAGGTCTCGACATTAACTTGGAGCCACTTAGAATCCAAAAGGGTGGGAAGAACTACCACACTCCCTAAGCAAAGGATGTGGGGTCTGCCTTGGCACCAAGTCTGCCCTCTGCCTGAGGCATGCACCCTATTTCATAGTTTTGTATTTTACATCTCAGTCCCTGATCATTAGGGTAAAAATCATTTTGTATTTTTTTGTCTATGGATGTCCAAACACTCAGCACTTACTATTGAAAAAAGGTTGTTTCCTTCCTTGGTGTGCTTTCTGTACATTGTCAAAAGTCACCAGAGTGTATTTGTATTGGTCAGTTTCTGGATTCTATATTATATTGTATTGGTCAATTTCTGGGTTCACTATTATATTTTATTGGTGTCTGTCTCTCCATAAACCTTGCTGCTGTTGTTGTTAGGTGCCATCCAGTGGGTATCTGACTTATAGCAACCCTATGTACAACAGGCCAAATGTACTGCTTCTCTGCTATTCATAGGGTCCTCAATGACTGATTGTTTTGGGGGAGTGGGTTGTCAGGTCCTTCTTCCAAGCCTATAGCACCTGGTGTTCCCAGGTGGTCTCCCATCCAGTATTAATCAGACCTGAGCCTGCATAGTTTCCAAGATCTTATGGGGTCAGAAGCCATAAGTGGTACAGGTGCAGGCAATAAAAAATATGGAAAGCTTTACGAATTTGTGTGTCATCCTTGTTTAGGGGCCATGGTAATCTTCTCTATATCATTCCAATTTCAGTGTATTTGCTGCTGAAGGGAGCAACTATCAATCTTAGACTATATAAACTACTGTAACTATTGTAGAGTAAGTAAGCTTTGATGCCAGGTAGAATGATATGTCCTCCTTCATTCTTCTTGAAATTATTGTTATAGCTCAAAATTATTATAGTTATTTCAGTGCCTGTATTTTTCCATATAAATTTTAGAAAAAGCATACCTATGTTTACAAAAACTTGATTGATATTTTCATAGAAATCATGTTAAAACTCTATATATTTGGGGAGAATTGGCATTTTCACTTTATTAAATCTTCCAATCCTGGAAACACAGTAAGTCCTACTGTTATTTAGGCCTTTAAAAAAATTATTTCATCAGTGTTTCACAATATTCAACATATGGCTCCTGTACATATCTTATATGTTATCCAAGTATTTGGTTTTCTTTTAGCGATTATAAATTGTGTCATGAGTGGTCATTGTTAGCATATAGAAATGAGATTACTTTTTATGTATTGATTTTGTGCCCCATGGCACATTTTCTTGTAGATTTCTCATTATTTCTACATGTAATATCCTTGTTGGTTTTGGGTGCTGAAGAATCAGATTCGACTTACAGTGAGCCTATGTACAACAGAATGAAAGACTACCCAACACTGTGGCATGGATATGATCTTTTTATATCTGAGCCATTGTTGCAGTCACTGTATTTCTTCTCATTTTCAGTCAGGCGGTCCTAGGGGTTTTACTCCATTCTCCTCATTAGTCATTAAGTTCAACTCTACTTTGAGGAAGCTATTCTTCTCTAGTCATTTCTTGAATGCCTTCTAACCTGAGGGGCTCAATTTCTAGTATTATTTTTGACAGTATTTCTCTGTTATTCATAGAGTTTTCAATGGATAATTGTTTTGGGACTGGGCTGCTGGGTTCTTCTCCCAGACCTGTCTTAGTCTGGAAGCTCAGCTGAAACCTGTCCACTATGAGGGGCCCTGCTCGTATCTGAAATACCAGTGGCATAGCTTTCAGCATCACAGCAACACACAAATTCCCATGGCACAACAAGCTGACAGACACATGGGGGTTAAACTATCCTAGTCATTTACAAATAAAAGAAATTTAATTTTTTTCTTTTAATTTGTCACTTATTTATTTTTCTTGCATTATTGCACTGGCTAGAATAAACAGGACTTTTTTCAATAAGAGGGGTCAATAAATCAGTTCATTTTCAAATATTTAATCAGCTTTTCAAACCTGGTCAGAATCCCACTTTGGCATAGTGTGTAATTCTTTTTTTCCATTGTTGGATTTGGTTTACTAAATGTTACTAATGATTTGTGGGACTAAGTTCATGACAGATATTTACTTGCAGGACTTTTTTGTGGTTCGTTGTTATTACATTTGCTATGATTTGATGTCTATATAATAATGGTATCATAAAATGAATAGGAATAGTGTTTCCTCCTTTTCTGTATTCAGTATAAGTAGTGGTATTTTTCTTTATGTTGGTAGAATTCTCTTATAAAAACATCGACTTGGAGAATTTTTGAGAATTTTTCATTATAATTTCAATGGCATTAATGAACATGGTGTTATTGAAAATTAAATATATTTTGTTGATTAGATTGCATTTGTGATATTCAAGAAATTTATTTGAGGTTGAGGAATTGATAAACATAATGTTGTTCATGTTGTTGTTGTTGTTGTTGTTAGGTGCCATCTAGTTGAGTCCAACTCATAATGACCCTATATACAGCTGTACAATACACTCCCCGATTCTGTGCCAGGAACACAATCTTATTTATGTTTAAGCCCATTGCTGCAGACACTGTGTCAATCCATCTGGTGGAGCATTTTCCTTTTTTTCATTGACCTGCCACTCTCCCAAACATGATGTCCTTCTCTAGCGATTGGCCCTCCTGACTACAAGTCCAAACTACATAAGACACAGTCTAGCCTTGCTTCCAAGGAGCACTCTAGTTGCACTTCCTCTAGAAAAGATCTGTTGGTTCTTTTTGCAGTCCATGGTATGTTCAATAATCATCTCCAGTACCATAATTCAAAAACATCAATTCTTTTCCTGTCTTCCTTGTTTGATGTCCAGCTTACACAACCATATGATGCGACTCAAAATTCCATGGCATGAGTCAGGTGCACCTTCGTCTTCAATGTGACATCTTTACTTTTCAATACTTTAAAGAGATCTTTTGCCTCAGCTTTTCCCAAAGCAATGTGTCTTTTGATTTCTTGACTGCTCCCTCCACAGGTTTTGATTGTAGAACCAAGTAAAGCAAAATCATGGAAAACCTCAATCTTTTCTCAATTTATTGTGAAGTTGCATACTGATCCAGTTGTAAGTATTTTTGTTTTGTTGATGTTTAGTTGCAATCCATACTGAAGGCTATGTTCTTTAATCTTCATTAGTAAATGTTTTAAAACTTTTTCACTTTCATCAAGCAGAGTTGTGTCTTCTGCTTTATTTTTTATGTAACAAGCACTCCCCTACCCCAGATCCCTGCCCTGCTCTTCAATGCCTTCCCCACCACTATGAACTAACTAACTCTCTGTAAGCATGAACTAAAAGAAGCTGTTCTTTCCTTAAATACTTTCTGTCAGATGTTTGGTCACTGTGACTCAAAACTTAATTTCATTTCACTTTATTTCAGATTTAAGTAAGAATTTTTCAGATCTAAGGGTTTGTCTTCCAATGAACTCTAATCTGAAAGCATGATAGTCATATCAAAGATGTAACACAGGTAATGCAGGTAGTTAATGAGTCTTCCTCTGATCTTGATGTTGTGTTCTTCTGCATAAAATCCAGCTTCTCGGATTATTTGCTTAGTATAGAAATTGAATAGATATGGTGATATGGTTCATAGTATTCCCTTATTCTTCTTTTGATATCAGCAAGGTCTCTATATTGTATCTCTTGAATTTTCATTAAGCCTAATCAATTATTACCGTAATTCTTTGCCCCTTAATACCTTTCACATCTTCTTCTATTACATTTTCCTTTACTTACTCTGACTTTCTGCTGTTTCCAAGAAGGACGTTATAAATTCTTAACAAGTCTTATTTTTTTGTTGTTTTTTGTTTTTTGTTTTTTTGTTAAATTCCATTGTGTCAAGTCCAACAAATAATGACCCTAATAGGCTTTTCAAAGGCTGATTGCTTCGGGAATGCTTCAGGGGTGGACTGCCAAGTTCTTTTCCCATTTTTACTGTGTGGTTATTAAACCCAGGGCTTCCGAGAGTGCAGAACAACACTCTACCAACTAAGCTGAACCCCAGCCCTGCTAACAAGTTTTAGTGAATAATATTTTTTCAAAATGTACCCTTGGTTCAGTATCTCCTTCCCTTTGAGTCTCAGCTTGGTGGTCACTTACTTGATGTAAATTTTTTTTCTTTCTAGTTCATCATCATTCTTTTCTTATTATAGTCCATATGTTGTTAGGTGCCATCCAGTTGTATCTGAATCATAGCGTGCCTTATACGGTTTTCAATGGCTGACTGTTTTGGGATTGCCTTGGGAATGGATTGCCATGTCCTTCTCCCATATAGTCCATATGGTCTTGTTTAATTTCTTGGTTTTGTTTTGTTAGTTTCCTCTGTAACAAATGTTATTCCTTTCTTTATACTTTATCTTAAACCTATTTATTTCAAATACCTTTTAAAAACAATGTGATGATTTTTGAAAGTTTGAGTTATTTCAGATCCCCATTATTGATGTTTGTGAGTAAGTGGGGTGCTATGTGTCTTGGCATAATATTTCCCTATGTATTTTGAAATTTTGGCTTTCAGGCTCATGTTAAACTCACTTATCTCTGTGCTACATCCTCCTTCCATCAGAATCTAGAGTTTTTCCATCTCCAACTAAATCTCCACTCATCTCTTCATAGTCAAGGTCTAATGTTGACAACTTTGGGACCTTAGTTTCCCTCTGAGCCTGGGGCACATTTTGAGTAGGATACATTCTCATTACTCTTTCACTGGCAATGCCTCTCTTTGCTTCCATATCATGTTGCATTTTGATTGTATTTTTATTTCATTGCTGTGGTTTTAATATAAAGTGGCCTCCATGAGATCATATTTGAAATCTTGTTCTACAGCAGATAGCGCTGTTTTGGGAGGCTTTGGAACTATGGAGGTGGGAACTAGCTGACAGAAGTGGGTCACTGGGATGGGCCTTTGAATGTGATATCCAGCACGAGTTCCGTGTCTTCCATTATGTAATGAGCACTCCCCTGCCCCAGATCCCTGCCCTGCTCTTCAATGCCTTCCCCACCACTATGAACTAACTCTCTGTAAGCATGAACTAAAAGAAGCTGTTCTTTCCTTAAATACTTTCTGTCAGATGTTTGGTCACTGTGACTCAAAACTTAATTTCATTTCACTTTATTTCAGATTTAAGTAAGAATTTTTCAGATCTAAGGGTTTGTCTTCCAATGAACTCTAATCTGAAAGCATGATAGTCTTATCAAAGATGTAACACAGTGTAGCCATGAGGAACATTGTTTGTTGGTTGGTTTTTTCAGTACTGGAGATTTGAGCCTTAGGTCTTTTGGATGCTAGGCAAGTGGTCTGCCACTGAACTCTACCCCCAGTTCTTTTTTATTTTTTTATTTTTTTGTTTTAACACAGAGTCTGGCTAAGTTGTTCAAGCTGCCTCTGGCCTCAGACTTGCAATGCTCTTGCCTCAGCCTTTCAATTCATTGGGATTATAGATGTGTACCTGGCAACATGGATCTTGGAGACAGAATGCTAGTATTTGAATGTGTCATTTATTTGGCAGAGAGGACATAATTTATTTATCTGAAAAATGTAGATAATAATAGAATAAATCTGTTATGAAGATTAAATGAAGTAATTTTTGTAAAGCTCTTCAAAAATGACATATCAAAGACAGAAAATAAAATAAACATATTTGCTTCTAAAGCTAAAAATAATTCAGTACTTGATGCTGTACTGTTCTATTTTTTTTACTGTTTGTTTTGGCTTTTAACATAATGTTAAAATTTGAAATATGACACAGGTTATTAGTGATAACACAGGTTAGTTAATTAAACAACAAAAGTAGTCAAAGGAGTGATTTCCATTGATTTTCCTTTTCTGTAACACAATTACAGAACTATGGTAATGCCAACAAAGTAACTCCAAAGTCTAATTAAATTGTATGGTATGATGAATTATTTTATTGTATGAAAATTATCTTTCAGTTTGCTACACGAAGTATTTTTTCCTTTTAGTAAAGTCAAGTACAGTGTGTGTATCTAAGGGGGGACATTCAAGTAAGAACTCAAATAATTTTCATTTTTCTTTTCTTAGGGCACATATCAGTGACAATGATATCTGAAAAAGTAGAATTGCCTTTGAGAAAGAGTGATGGTCTATAGGTACCTGAGGTAAAACTAAAGAAGGATATAATACTGTCTACCTGAGTAACCTTGACTTTTTTTTTTTTTTTGCTTTTTTCTTTTTGCAGTACTGGGAGTTGAACCCAGGGCCTCACGCTTGCATGCTCTGCAAGTGCTGGACCACTGAGCTGCACCTCTAGCCCATTTTTTAACTTTTTGAGACAGGGTCTCGCTAAATTATGCAGACTGCCTCTGGTCTTGAACTTGCTGTCCTCCTGCCTCTGCCTCCCTAGCTGCTGGGATTACAGGCATGCACCACCATGCCCAGCTATCTTGACCATCTTAAATTTCCCAGATCCAACTTCTTCAAAGTTACTAAGGAAGGAACAGTTTACTTGATTTCTAAGTCTCCTTCAAATTTTAAATAGTGAACATTTAAGACAGAATGAAAACTATGGTCAAATTCATTTTAGTAAGTTATAGAATAATGAATGATATTGTTCTTAAAATTATAATATAAAGCATATGGTATCTTTTTATATCTTAATTGTAGTACTAAACACCAATAATAAAAACCTCTGGCTAACTCCACACCATGTTAACAAAGCTAATGATTAGGTCCTGATGATTTCAGGCCATCTTGGGGCCTCCTATTCAGCTCTAGATTACCATCAAGTTTCCAACTGAGAGGTGAGTCAATAATTTCTAACCAATTTGATATGGAATATTTCAACTACATTGCCAGCATCTTCTTATACTACTACATGTAGAATAATTGTTTGTGTTCTCTTGGCAAGGAATCATTGTACAGTATACTATGGTTTTAATGTTTCTACAGAAATAAATATTTATCAGGTTATCTTTTTGAACTGAATCCTGTTTAAGTTTCCAATTACTGCCATAACATTTTCTACAAATGTAATGGCTTCAAGCAACATAAATTTACTGTCTTACAGTTTGAAGGTCGTAAGTTTAAAGGGAGTCTCACTGGGCTAAAATCAGTTTCTCTACATTCCTTCTATAGGGTGTAGGGAAAATCGATTTCCTTGCTATTTTCAGCTTCTAGAAGGGCCACCCCACACTTCTGTCAGTTTGCCACATTGAGGGGACTTGTGTGTTGTGATGAGGCTGAAAGCTATACCACTGGTATCTCAGATACCAGCAGGGTTACCCATGGTGCACAGGTTTCAGCTCAGTTTCTAGACTAAGACAGACTAGGGAGGAGGCACTGGCAAAACACTCCCAAGACAACTAGCTGTTGAAAACCCTATGAATAGCAAAGAAACACTGTCAGATATAGTGCTAGAAAATGAGTCTGCCAGGTTGGAAGGCACTCAAAAGACTACTGGGGAAGACTTGCTTCCTCAAAGTAGAGTCTACCGTGATGACAGAAATGGAGTAAAGCCCGAGGGTACGCAACTTGCTGATGTGGCATGACTCAAAATGAGGAGAAACAACTGCAAACATCCATTAACAATTGGAACACGGAATGTACATAGTATGAATCTAGGAAAATTGGAAATCATTAAAAGAGAAATGGAGTGCATAAACATTGACATTCTAGGCATGAATGAGCTAAAATGGACCGGCACAGGCCATTTTGAGTCAGACAGTCATATGGTCTACTATGCTGGGAATGATAAACTAAAGAGAAATGGGGTTTCATTCATCATCAAAAAAGACATCTCAAGATCTGTCCTGAAATACAATGTTGTCAGTGATAGAATAATATCCATATTCCTACAAGGAAGGCCAATTAATATGACTATTATTCAAATTTATGCACCCACCACTAAGGCCATAAATGAAGAACGGGAAGATTTCTACCAGCTTCTGCAATCTGAAATAGATGAAACATGCAATCAGGGCATACTGATAATCACTGGTGATTGGAATGCAAAGGTTGGAAACAAAGAAGAAGGCTCAGTAGTTGGAAAATATGGTCTTGTTGAAAGAAATGAAGCTGGAGATCACACAACAGAATTTTGTCAGACCAATGACCTTTTCATTACAAATACATTTTTTCACCAACATAAACAGAGACTATACACATGGGCTTCACCAGATGGAACATACAGGAATCAAATTGACTACATATATGGAAAGAGAAGATGGAAGGAATACAAAGAGCCATTATAAAAAAAATTGGTAGATGACCAACCTTTTCCAAGAGGTTGCATATGAAGATGAACCAATGGTATTGAAGGATGAAGTGGAAGCCGCCTTGAAAGAACTGGCGAAACACAAGGCTCCAGGAATTGATGGGATACCAATAAAGATGTTTCAACAAACAGATGCAGCACTGGAGATGTGAACATGTTTATGCCAACAGATTTCGAAAACAGGTAGTTGGCCAACTGACTTGAAGGGCTAACTGACTGGAAGGGATCCATACTTGTGCCTTTTCCCAAAAAAGGAGATCCAACTGAATGTGCAAACTATTGGACAATATCATTAATATCACACACAAGCAAGCTTTTACTAAAGATCATTCAAAAGCGACTGCAGCAGTATATAGACAGGGAATTATTGGAAAATCAAGTGGGATTCAGAAGAGTGTGGGGAACCAGGGACATCATTGCTGATGTCAGGTGGACATTAGTCAAAAGTAGCAACTATCAGAAAGATGTCTATCTATGTTTTATTGACTATGCAAAGGCATTTGACTGTGTGGATCATAATAAATTATGGATAACACTTTGGAAAGTGGGGAATACCAGAGCACCTAATTGTACTCAGGAGAAATCTGTACTTGACCCAGGAGGAAGTTGTTCAAATAGAACAAGGAAACACTGCCTGGTTTAAAGTTGAGAAAGGTGTGTGCCAGTGCTGTATACTTTCACCCTATCTCTTCAATTTATACACTGAGCAAATAATCCAAGAAGCTAGACTTTATTAGGAAGATCGTGGTATTAGGATTAGAGGAAGACTCATTAACAATCTGCGTTATGCAGATGACACAACTCTGCTTGCTGAAAGTGAAGAGGATTTAAGACATTTACTGATGAAGATCAAAGAACATAGCCTTCAATATGGGTTGTGAATAAACATCAACAAAACAAAAATCCTTATGACTGGGTCAGTACCGAACTTCACAATAAATTGAGAAAAGATTGAAGTTTTCCAAGATTTTGCTTTGCTTGGCTCTATAATCAACACCCAAGGAATCAGCATTCAAGAAATCAAAAGACACATGCTCTAGGAAAAGCTGTGGCAAAAGATCTCTTTTGAGTGTGGAAAAGCAAAGATGTCACATTGAAGATGAAAGGATGTCTGACTCATGCCATGGTATTTTCAGTGTCAGTAGCATCATATGGTTGTGAAAGCTGGATATTGAACAAAGGAGACAGGAAAAGAATTGATGCTTTTGAATTATGGTGCTGGAGATGACTATTGAATATACCATGGACTGCAAAAAGAACCAACAGATCTGTCCTAGAAGAAGTGCAACCAGAGTGCTCCTTGGAAGCAAGAATGACCATATTGCATCTTACATATTTCGGACATGTAGTCAGGAGAGATCAATCCCTAGAGAAAGACATCATGTTTGGGAGAGTGGCAGGTCAATGCAAAAGAGGAAAACCCTCCACCAGATGGACTGACACAGTGTCTGCAACAATGGGCTTAAACATAAATAAGATCATGTGCCTGACACAGAATCAGGAAGTGTTTTGATCTGCTCTACATTGGGTTGCTATGAGTCATACCAAACTTGAGGGCACTTAACAACAACAACAGCAGAGGTGCCACATTTCATTTCCTTGGCATGTGATCCTCTTCCATCTTCAAAACCAGCCATGGTCAATCAAGTCTTTCTTCAGCTGCTTCCATCTGAAACTGATTCTTTTGCTCCCTTCTAATTTTAGAGACTCCTTTTATTAGATTGGACATAACCAGGTAATCCAGGATAGTCTCCCACCATCTGAATCTCAATTCAATTTGCAATCTTGATTCTCCTGTGCCATATAATGTGACTTATTCACAAATTCCAGGGATAAGGATGTGGACATATACTGGGGCCATTTATTCTTCATGTCATGTGTCTTCTTTAAGGACATCCATTAAGAATTTAAGAGACTGGGGTTTAGCTCAGTTGATAGAGTGGCACTCCACACTCTCTGAAGAGCCAGGTTCGATACCTAGCACTGCAAAAACTGGAGAAAGATGCAACAATCCACTCCCAAAGTAATCCCAAAACAATTAGCCCCTGAAAACACTAGGAGGGTCACTATGGGTCAGACCTGACTGAACATCACCTAACAACAAATCATTAAGAATTCAAGGACATAAATACTATTATGATGGCTTAAATTATAAAATTTTAATATTTTACATGTAACAGTATGTCTGGAAGTGGGCAATCTGGTATTTGTTCCATATTGTTTTCAACCTACCAGGAAAATCTACTTCTCTACTCCACCCTTGGAAGTATGCAACTTTTACCCCCATGCTCACATTCTTAGCAGGAAGAAGAGGAAATGGAAAATCATCAAGTCATACTATTTAAATTTTTTTTCCTAGCAATTCCACTTAGTGATTTTTGCCTACACTTTATTGGCTACAGCCAGCATACATGGATATTTGTACCTACAAATCATCCAGGTGAGATTAGTATTTTTATGTAGGCACTATGTCACCCAGCATTCTTTTAGGAAGAAAGATAAAAAGGAGATTGAATAGGCAAATATGACTACCTGCTTCTTAGTTTATACATGAGAGAGCAAATCTTATTGAGGGCTTTGGAATACTTATTATTAATAATGTACTATGCTTATTAAATAGCTTCAATTATATATAAATAAATACCAAAAATCCTGTTACTTTCATACTTGGTGTACTGTCTGTATTGAATCAAAAGTTCTTCTTCTGGTAGCATTATTTTCTGAGCGTGTGTTCCATATCTTCTGTTCCAGTGTTTCCCAAAATAATAGGGTACATGAAAATCACTTGGGAACTTAATTGAAATTTTAAATTCCCAGTCTCCACCAAAGTGTCTGGTTCAAAAGGTCTCCGAAAGGTCTACAAATTAATAATCACTCCAGGTATTTCTGATGCTGGTGGTTGTGTTTGATGCTATTTAAAAAGTCCCCAGTGAGCAGAACTGTACTCAGTTTAACATGCATTTATTGAGGACCTGCTACAGAAATGGTGCAAGAGGGATATAAAAAAATTGAAGATCTAAAGACCTGTTCTTAAGGAGCCTCCAGTTAAGAAGCACAGAGACCCAGTTTCATTGCCATATGTGAGAGGAAGCTTGAGAACAGCAATTAGCAACTTTTTTTCTTAGCATCAGTCACTATTCTGACATATTTTTGTGATTATTTTATTAAATTCACCTTTACTGATGGAATAACAGCACCATGACAGCATATAAACATGGTTTCTCATCATTGAATTTCCTGTAAATAGCAAAATGCTTTAATCTTTGTAAGAATGCAAAATAGGAATATATGATAAATGTCCATTAAATAAACATTGTGGTGTCTATGTACAAAATAAAACTGAAAACCATTGATTGAGAAGACCAAAAATGCATACATAAAGGAAAAGTTAGTTCAATTGGATTGAGAAGGTGTCAAGAACCAGATATGGAGAAAAGAGCTTTCCAGGATGGAATTAGAGAAAATTATTTTAAGTGAACGAACACAAGCTCAGGAAGAGAAACAACAGATGTTCTCACTCATATGAGAGAGCTGACTCAAAATTACAAGAAGGAAAAATCCTACTCAAAGGTCAGATCACATTAAAAGGGGGGGAGGGAAGATAAGAATGAGGTCAATATAAATGGACTAGAAATCGCATGTAATTGTTCTAACAAGATAGAAACAAAGACCACTACAGGAAAAGTTTCTATCTTGAACAGAAATGGAACCCAAGGACATATAGAAAAATACTATATAGTAAAAGATAGAGAAGACTTGGATGGGAAACTTAGATGAGAAGGGGGGGAGGGGGAAACATAGAGGAGGGTAAGGGATAAACTATATGAATAATGCTTATCAAATTGCATATATGAAAATTGTCACAATGAAAAGCATGTCAAAATGAATCACATTATGATGTACATTAAAAATTTCTAATAAAAAAAAGAAAAGGGCAAAGGGGAATGAACACTGAGTAATGGGAGAAAGGAAAGGCAGTATCACATATTTTTCTGTTAAGCAGAATTGGGATATGGAGAGAGAGGAGGAGAGAAATAGAGAGAAGAGAGAGAGAGAAGGAGAGAGAGACAGAGAAAGTGTTTCAAGCAGAAGGGGACCATTGGTGGGAAAGGTGAAGTTGGGGAGGGGGTCATGAAAGGGAAATTGATGAGGTGAAATTGAGCAATGTACAATGAAATGTGTGTATGGAAATGTTATAATGAGACCTATTAAGTTGTTCACTAAAAAATTACTAATAAAATAAGACTACTGGGAAGAAAGTATACATATTCCTAAAGGATAAATCAGAGAAAATTATATGAAACTAAATCTCTTAGAAGTCATAGTTTAAAATCATAACATATTTCTGCTAATATTTTTTAAATGAAGAGGGGCAATTGTAGTACACTTGTGTCCCACTAAAATATTTGTTCAGTTCCTATCACATAATATCTATGAATGCAAATGTATTTGGAAATAAGGTCTTGGCAGATATAACAAGTATGAGGTCATACTGCACTAGGAAGGACCCTCAATCCTATGTCTAGTGTCTTCAGCAAGGAAAAGGGAGAGTGATTTGGATATGGATACAGAGAAATGGCCACATGATGATGGAGGCAGAGATTAGAGCGATGCATAGACAAGCCAAGGGACAAATGAGAGATCTAAGAACTTTTCTCTAGAGCCACTGAGGGAGCATGGTGTGGCCACTACCTTGGTTTCAGACTTCAACCTCCAGGACTGTGAAAGGATAGATTTGCTTTGTGGACAGCCATCAAACTGGTGGTAATTTGCTATGTCAGGTGCAGGCAGCAAATGCAGGCAATGTGGCTCATTGGGGAAAGGATGGGTCTGGACAGTGAACTAGAGCACATTCTAGGTCTTGTTATTTGGTTTATGGAAAGTTGCTTAATACACTTCAGCATCAACTTGTGTATAAAATCTTGAGAGCTTATGTAAGTAATATATTTGAAAAGCTAGCACATAATAGGAAATCATTCATAATTGTTTTTTATTAATAAAGAGGAAAAACAAAAAAAAAAAAGAATTCCTTTTTCTGAATTCTTTAAAATTCATTTACTCAGCAGAAATGTAATTAAAGCATCTATAATCTCCAGCATTAGAGCACAATTTTAAGGTCCAAAGTTATGATATGGTTGATCCCTTTCTCTGTGAAATTCACAATCTTATTGGGAATGATGTGCATAATAATATCTAATAACAGTGTTAAGCATTATGTGACATTTGTCTAATTAAAACCATCAGGTGGGTTCCATGAAGACCAGTTTCCCATTGTCTCTGAATACATTTAGGTCACACCTTGTGCCACCAGTTCCTTGTTGTTTTTTTTCATCCCATCTCACTTGTTCACCACTGACATTTTCATCTTTGTGCTGCTGCTGCTTTTTTTCTTTCTTTTTTTTACCAGCTCCCCCACATGCACATTTTTTAAAGTAGGTTGTCAAACAGTTCTGGTCCTTGAAAAAAGCATGTTTGCCTCTTTCAAATTTAACCTATATGTAGCTTTTTATTCAAGGTAATCTCCAACATTTTATATTGTTGTTGTTAGGTGCTGTTGAGTCAGTACCCGACTCATAGCGATGCTGCATACAACAGGCGAAACACTATTGTCAGTGCTCCTCTGCTATTCATAGGGTTTTCAATGGCAGATTGATTTTTGGGAGTGGGTTGCTGGGTCTGTCTCCCAAGCCTACAGCACCTGGTGTTCCCATCAAGCACTAACCTCCCATCCAAGCACTAACCAAGCCCAACACTGCTTAGCTTCTGAGATCTGATGGGATTGGATGCCATAGGGCTACTGCTGCAGGCCCAACATTTTACAGGCCATAGCAAATATGCCCTTGTTGTTAGGTACCATCGAGTCTGGTCCAACTCATAGCAACCCTAGGTACCACAGAAGGAAACAGTCCCATACACTGTGCCATGCCTAGCACTGTTGTCAGTGGCTGGTTGTCTTGACAGGGAGTGACCTACCAGGTCCTTCTCCCAACCCTACAGCACCCAGTATTCCCAGGCGGTCCCCTACCCAAGTACTAACCAGGCCTGACCCTGCTTAGCATCAGAGATCTGAATGGATCAGATGCCACAGTAGTAGGGCTGCAGGAAAATATGCCATTAAGGTTCTCCATTCTATTTGCTAACAGGAGCTTATCTTTTATTATTTCAAGATACAAAACAACCTACAAAAGCTGCTCGAGAATGGTGACTGACCAACCAGATTGCTGGGGCCAACATAATACCTCACGATTTCCTTGAAGAAGGTGCTCCCTGAGCGTGGCGTTCCATTGTGCGCTCCCTGCTGGTCAGAGGCAAGAGCGGATGCGAATGCAGACATGTTTGCACTGGAGGTCTCCGGCTCAGGAAGTGGGGAAGTGGATTAAGTTTGTTTCTTGTGCAATAAAAGTTGACGTTGCCTGAGTAAGATTTTGCTGCCGCTGCTGCCACTGCCGCCTGAAGAAAACAGATCCATCTCTGGAAGTCTCGGGAAGAGCCTGGAGGACTCTAGAATGCCTACAGTTCGAGGTTGTCATGATTGCCAGTAAACACTCCACACCGTGCCTTTTCGTCCTGCCCACTCTTGTCTTCGCTCCCTTATGTCCCCTCTTACCCAGCCTTCAGACTACGGAACACATCAGATACCAACAAACCCAGTATGGTCCTTTAAAAAATTAATCATGAGTCTCCAAAAAGGCAATAAAAACGGACAAGCTTGCTCCAAACAAATAACACACCTGCATTTTGGTTTTTTGTGTTTCTGTAGGTTTTTTTGTTTGTTTGGAGTTTGTTGTTATCTTTCTGCCATTGTGCTCTGATTTAAATCATTTATCTATCTTAACTTTACAATTTAGTTTTGGTATGAATGTCAGGCAAAGTGGATTAAAATTTTATATTTTGCTTTGTTTTGTTTCTGTAACTAATATTTAATTGGAGTGATTCTCACCCACTCAGGGCAAGAATCTGAGTCATGAAACTGAAATACTAAATTAAATTTACTTTGAAACCAAAACTAATTGTTAAACCAAAAGTTATAATAATGATTTAACACAGGATGAAAAACGTTAAATTTTTAAAATTGTCAGTGGACGACATTAATGGTTTTGAAACAGGATTATCTCTGTTGGATTCTGAAACCCATTTCAGCATGACAGTTGTATGTCTCCTTTGCTGACTAAAATAAAGTAACCAGTGGTTTGCTAACTTCATTTACCATATGGGTCGGCTGGTTTTTATTAGTAATTATTTAGGGTACCATAAGATCTGTTAGTATAAAATATATTCAGTTCTATCTGCAATGTGTTTTATAATCATTTCCATGAAATGTATTTTGTTTAATCTGATAAGCAAATTGGTTACATCATTTGTATTTGTTAGCCTACTGGACAACACCTGTGCCTGGTGCACCACTGGCTTTTAATAAATACTCATTGAAAAATAAATACTTATTGGTTAAAACACACTGCTAACACTGTCTTGTCAATTAGTAAATTAACTACTGTGTTTTTAATTTTACGGTGCTTTTTAACGCTTTCTATGCTTCCACTCTACTACATCCAACTTACTTCCTACTTGTCTCTTCCCAAGTATTTAAAAACTCAAAAACCAAATCCTTGTGTTATAGTGGTGTCAGAGAAAGAAAATGAACTTTGAAATCAGAAAAACAATGCTTGATTACTTGTTTTATGAGTTGTATGACCTCAGGCAAGATAATTTGGCCATTTCCCTTAATATCCCCATTTTGTTGATGAAGCTGAAAATGAAAATGAAAAGTACCAGTGTGAGTGTTAGATATAATAATGCTTCTAAGCACATAGCTTTGTTGGACAAGTAGTTTTCTCTGATAATAGGTATCATATTCATTATTTAAAAAAAATATTCTTGGGCTGGGTGCAGTAGCGCATGCCTGTAATCCCTGCAGCTTGGGGGCGGGAGGATCGCAAGTTCAAGACCAGAGGCAGTCTGCATAACTTAGTGAGACCCTGTCTCAAAAAGTAAAAAAATGGGCTGAGGGGGCAGCTCAGTGGTCTGGCTTTTGCAAAGCATGCAAGTGCAAGGCCCTGAGTTCAAACCCCAGTCCCGGGTTAGGGGGGACCCTCTTACATTCCAGTTTTATAAAAGTTCAGTGGCAATACTTTATATTCAAAATCTATAAATTTCAAGAGAGTGGTTCAGCCACCTCAGAACAATTTTTCAATTGTATGAAGAGTTTTAAAAGGTTAAAATTTCATTGTCAGTGATCTTCCATCTAGGAATTTATCCTAAAGCAATAATCAGATATATTGTCTCTGGTTTTTTTTTTTTTCTCCCTTTATTGGTAAATGTCGGTGAGATACAGAGTAGTACAGCATTGGCTTTTTCCATTATGCAACTATTACATCACTTTTGGTTACACGTTTATCAACTTACAAAGTTTATGGAAATTTTTGACTAATATGTAGTAAAATTCATATGCATATTTGAGTTATATTCCCCTATTTTTCCAATGTACCCATGAAGTTGCATCATTCACATTAAGATTATCCTCTCCACTTTATCCCTCTACATTGATTCTCCTCCCCAGACCACCTACTGCAATCTTCACTTCCCTTTGCTAGGTTCCTCCCTCCTTTCTACTCTTTATATTGTCTCTTCTTCACTAGGTTTAACTGTGCATTTCTATATATCAACTTATGTATAGGATTTCTTCTTCCTGTAAGTTAAAGATTCAGCTCCCACATATGAGTAAGAGCATATGGTATTTCTCTTTCTGAGCTTGTGTTTGTTCACTTAAGATAATACTCTCCAGTTCAATCCATTTTGCTACAAATGACATTATTTCATTTTTTCTATTGCCAAGTAGTAGTGCATTGTGTATATATATCATAATTTTTTATCCATACTTCTGTTGATGGACACCTTGGTTGGTTCCATATCCTTGCTGTTGTGAAAAGTGCCACATTGAATATGGAGATGCAGGTGTCTCTGTGGTATGATGACCCAGCTCCCTTCGAGTATATTCCCAGTAGTGGTATAGCTGGGTTGTATGGCAGTTCTATTTTTAGTTTTCTGAGGTATCTTCATATTGATTTCCAAAGTGGTTGAACCAATTTACAGTCCCACCAACACCATGTAAGAGGGTTCATTTTTCTCCACAACCTTGCCAGCATTTGTTGTTATTTGTTTTGTTAACCTTGGCCATTCTTACTGGAGTGAGGTAGGGTCTCAGAGTTGTTTTAATTTGCATTTCCCTAATGGCTAGGTATATTGATCATTTTTTCATGTGCTTATTACCCTTAAAAACTTCTTCATTTGGGAACTGTCTGTTCAATTCCTTTGCCCACTTGTGTATTGGGTTATTTGTTGTCTTGGGATTTGCTTTCTTGTGTTCTTTGTAAATTCTAGAAATTAGCCCTCTGCCAGAGTGTAGGATGCAAGATATTCTCCCATTCAGTGGGCTCTTTCTTAACTCTGTTTCTTTTGCTGTACAGAAGGTTTTTAATTTCATGTAATCCCATTTGTCAATTCTTGGTGTGATTTCCTGAGCAATTAGAGTCATATTAGGAAAATGCTTTCCTATGCCTATGTGTTGGAGCATGTTTCTTATGGTTTCTTCTAGCAATTTTAAGGTTTATGCTTTTATGTTGAGGTCTTTTATCCATTTTGAGTTGACTCTCATGCAAATTGAGAGGTATGGGTCTGTTTTCATTTTTCTGCAGATGGAAATCCAAGTTTCCCAGCACCATTTGTTGAACAAGCTATCTTTTCTACAGTTTGTATGCTTAGCCCCTTTGTCAAAGATGGCTGGCTATAGTTGCATGAGTGTATCTCTGGATCTTCCATTCTGTTCCACTGTTCTTTAGGCCTTTTTTGTGCCAGTACCAAGCTGTTTTCACTACTGTAGCCCTATAACATAGTTTAAGGTCAGGAATTGAGATCCCGCCTGCACTGCTTTTGCAGCTTAAGGTTATTTGGGCTAAAAGTGGTCTTTTGTGTTTCCATATGAATTTTTGGATTTTTTTTTTCTATTTCTGCCATGTCTGTCATTGGAGTTTTAATGGGGATTGCATTAAATTTGTAGATTGCTTCTGGTAGTATAGCCATTTTAACAATATTGATTCTCCCAATCCATGAGCAGGAGAGGTCCTTTCAACTTCTAGTATCCTCTGTGATTTCTTTAATGTTTTGAAGTTTTCCTTGTAGAGATCTTCAGGGTCTTTGGTTAGATTGATTCCTAAGTATTAAGTTTTTGGTGGGCTATCATGAAAGGGATTGTTGCCTTAATTTCCTTTTCTCCCTGCTCACAGTTGGAGTAAAGGGAGACTACTGATTTTTGAGTTGTCAAAGGTTTACACAAGAATATTCTTTGAAGCTTTCTAATAGGAAAATGCTACAGTCTAAATATTCAGTAGTAGAACAGCTAAATGACGTTCTCATATAGAATTGTATTATCAAAGAAGGGTATTAAATGTATAATAGAAAATCACGTTTAAAGTGCAAGCCCAAAACTATATGGTATAATGCCAATTTTATGAAGAAATCCATAGATATATGTGTGTGTACATATTCATACATATACATGGAAACACACACATTGATCTTTTATATATTCTATAGATTTTGTATAATGAGCAGTCTTTTTTTATTATTAAATCAGGTAAGTTACTTTAAAAAATGAGAATGGCGAGCCGGGTGCGGTGGCGCACGCCTGTAATCCCAACAGCTTGGGAGGCAGAGGCAGGAGGATTGCAAGTTCGAGACCAGAGGCGGTCTGCGTAATTTAGTGAGACCCTGTCTCAAAAAGTAAAAAATGAGCTGGGGGTGCAGCTCAGTGGTCCAGCGCTTGCAGAGCATGCAAGTGCACAGCCCTGGGTTCAACCCCCAGTACCACACACACACGAAAAAAAATGAGACGGCTTTCAGCAAGGAACCAGATCTCACCACCCTGACAACCTGGCTGATAGTTCTACATGTGGACCTTTACTCCCTAACAAGCACTACAGTTGACTTGTCCAAAGTGAGAGAAAGCACCATCATTTTTAGGTTAGTTATTATCATTTCTTACATTGGGAATGCTATTGCTGCTTATCCTTTTTTAATTCCTTGATCCCAAATCAAAATCTGGTGCAGGTAGATCTGAATGATGAGCCCAGGTCATATACCTGATATTAACTACAAAGCTTGGAAGGCAAGCACCTTTGATGGGAAGGAATTCTCCTAACATAGGGAGGAGTTTCATACACTGAGTATGCACCTTGCCCTTGAAAACCTTGGTACCTTTCTAGAATCCAGAACAAAATTATTTTATCTATGATTAAATATATACTGTTTTAGCTAATATCAAATGCCAATCGTCCATAAACTGAAAGTCTCAAGATTTATGAATATTTAAGGTACATATACTCTACAATGCTCTAACACATCCCCCAGCTATTCATTTATGCAATTCTTTAAAATCGTCCCAGACACATTTTTCTGCAACCCATCCTACTTCATAAATACATGAAGTTAAACCAAAAACATTACTGACTTAAATGGGAATTGTCTTATCTGCTGTTTTGATATATGTATCTTAGTGATAATGAGATACAAGTGATGCTTTTCTTGTTCATCTGTCTCTGGTAATCTAATGGATGTGGGCACTAACATGTTATAGATAGACAATTTTGCTCTCCTGTGTTTTTTATAAGTCAAGATTCTACACATCATTAATAGGCAGGCATGTGGGGTCATAATGTGATCCCCTGACAAAGGAGCCCAGTGGTACAATATTCTTTTTATGTACTTCTTTTAAACCTGTCCCTGCTAATGATGATGATTTTATCAGATTCTTACCTTTAAAAATTAAACATTAAAATAGTCAGAATCATTGAATTCAACATCTTTGATCCCCGAATTTCCAGCCTATCTTTACTGTGTCCAGATGCTAAGCCATTTGTTGTGTCCTGATACTACTTTGAAAGAAAACTGGAGTACCTATTTACCTTATGGCTTTTCTATTTCTGTGTTTCTAACCACTTTGTGTAGTATCTCTCTTTTTCACTGTCTTCCCCCACACAGAGCATCTACCATACCAATAATCAATATATGTGGTAATGAAAAGAGGGAGAAGAAAATGATCCTTGCTTCCCACAGACAAAGCCACTGTCTCAAACGGTATTGATGAACCACACAACTCATTAACTTTTAGGCCTTCAGGAATGCTGCCAGAGACGTGAAGGCAGAAAGAAGACTATTGGGGGGAGGAAGGGGATTGGTAGGTAGGAGGAGGCTCAGGAAAGAGGGTAATGGAGGAGTGAATATGAGCAATGGACAATGACATGCATGTTCAAAATGTCATAATGAAACCCATTATTTTGTACACGAATTAAAAATGCCTGCAACAGTACCACTGTGACATCCAATCTTGTCAGATCTTTAAAGCTAACCAAAGTTGGATCTAGTTAGTACTTGGATGGGAGACCACCTGGGAATAGCAGGTGCTGTAGGCTTGGGAGAAGGACCTGGCAACCCACTCCCAAAAAAACAATCAGCCATTGAAAACCCTATAAATAGCAGAGAAGCACTGACAATAGTGTTTTGACTGTTGTACCAAGGGTCCCTATGAGTTAGACACCAACTCTATGGAACATAACAAAAACAACAATTAAAAATAAATTGCTAACAAAAAAGGAAAAGGAAAAAATGATTCTGGCGGAAAGTCTCACTTTGATCGTACTTTCGGAAAATGATTTTGGTCATAAAAAGTCTTCTAGTACACGGAAACATAAGATCATGTCATACAGGGAAGCGTGCATCCTTCTGTCCTGCTATCACTGTAACTATTTTTAAGCATACTGTAGAACCATGTCTCCTGTCTCCAGAAAGCTACAATTACACATTGAGAAGGTTGGTTGGTTGGTTTCTGAGTGTCCCTAAGCTACAGGTGCATAAATAATTCAAGCAATATATTTTCTTTGTTTTCACCTCCCTATCCCATATGATAATTGGGTAATGGAATGAACAGGAATCTCTGGCCCCAGGCAAGTGTAGGCTCTTGTTGTCCATCATTTTTGGGCCCTGACTGTGCAGTGACCCTAATACTCTTTTGTTCCTTCATTCAAGGATTATGACTAAACTTCATTCCTTCCTGCCTGAATGTATTTGGGTCACAGCAGGAAGTAAAACAAAATCTTCACCAAGACTCAGAGCTGGGGACTGTTTGCCCCAGGGTGAAAGCTCTGTAGTGAGAATACAGTCCAAGGCCATAGACACAGAAGAGAAGTAGATTTGTTAGCCACTGAAAAGAATATTTGTGCAGTTTTGTCTAGCCATCATCATCCTAACAGCATTCTGATTTGTTTCATTTTCAATTTTTAACACTTTATTGATCTATGATTTACATACAGTAAACTACATGTTTAAAGTATAAAATTTAATAAATTTTGACATAAATATATACTCATGAAACCATCACCACAATCAAGATAATAAACATTCATCACCCCCCCAAAAAATCCCCTGACAATCCATTCATCCCTTAATGCCTTTCCCTGCACCCCCATCCCAAGCAACCACTGATCTGCTTTCTGTCTTTGTATATTACAGTAGTTTGCATTTTCTAGAATTTTATATAAATGCAACTATGTATTCTTTTGTCTGGATTCTTTTACCTAACATAATTATTTAATATTTATCCATATTTTCTGTTTCAATAGTTCATTTCTTTTCTTTTTTTTCTCAGTAGTATTTCACTGTATGTATATACTACTACAAATAAAGTCACTACAACTCATCTAGTATAAGTATTCATGTGGAGATGCACTTTCATTTCTCTTTGGTAAATATCTAGGAATGGAAACGCTGGGTTATATGGTAAGGACCTTTAACTTTTAAGAAACTACAGAGCTGTTATCCCAAAGAATACCATTTTGCATCCTCCTTGCAGTGTATGAAAGCACTAATTCCTCCATATCCTCACCAACATATCATGTCTTTTAAATTTTAGATATTCTACTATAGACATGTCATAGTATCTCACTGCAATTTTAATTTGCATTTCCCTAGTAACTACTGATGCTCAGCATCTCTTCATTGCTTAATTTACCCACTCTGTATCTTTGTGAAGAGTCTCTTCAAGTTTATTGGCTTTTGTTTTTTCATCTGACTGTTTTCTCAATGTTGAGCTTTAAATATTCTTTGTACATTCTGGGTAAAAGTTTTTGCAAATATCTTCTCCCAGACTGTAGTTTGTCTTTTGTTTCTGTTCCTATCTTTCAAAGAAAGATTCTCTATTCTCCAGTGCTCTATTCTGCAAACTCTAGCCACAGTTTCCTCCCAGTCTGTTTTTCCAAGGAGACCCTTAGGCTCTGCCTTGGTTCCCTTCCTTGCCCCTCAGCTGGAAAATTCTCTTGAACAGCAAATGGGGCAATAAAAGACTTAACCTCAAATATTTCCCTTTTCTTAGGTACAATTCTTATTCATTAGCTGATTTCCTCTGTGTTGAAAACCATTGTTTCATATATTTCATCTCAATTTTCAGTTATTTTACACCTCGTTACTTCATCTTGGATAGAAATGGAAGCCCCGCACCACTGAAACTTTAACATCCAGAATTGTGAACAAATAAAGAATTATTTACTTGCCAATAGACAAAGGATAATACAATACTACGGCAGCATGGAGGTGGCAAACCTAGGTTTGGGAGAACAGGAGGGAAGTGGTGGAAACTATTAAAACTTTGAAGCTCAGAGAAGGGACTTCATGGAGCTAAAACTCAAACCTCCAAGGAAAGGTGTAACCAAGGAGTGTTAGTATCTGACAGGGGGCATATTGAGGCTGTTTCTGCCAACGTTGGGGTATTGCTTTCTGTTTGCAGCTTACTGACATAAACTGCTACTGTCAAGGTGAAGTAAGAATAGGGTGGCACTCACTGGAACAGGAATAAGTCAAGAAGTTTTCTGGAAGCAAACAGGAAGAACTAATCCCTTCTTCCCCTCCCTCACAAACACTCACAAGCATGCTCTCTCACTTTCCCACCCCCTTTTGGGGTGGGAGAATCTAACAGGCAACAACAAGTAAAATGGAAATAAAGATGGGAAGGTCTCAGCATTCACATCACAAAATGAAGTATGAAGAGCAGGCTTACAGCTGAGAGATCATAACTTAGTTTAATAACTGGCATTGTCCTCCCTTTGGTTATTCAGCATCTACTCACACCCTCTTACCCATAATCAAACTCTCATACAACAAGAAACACAATTCTGCCAGCACAGTGACTCACACCTGTAATCCTAGCAACTCAGGAGGTAGAGACAGGAGGATCAGAGGTGTGAGGACAGAAGCAGCCTGTGTAACTTAGCGAGACCCTGTCTCAAGATAAAAAATTAAAAAATGGGCTGGGGATGCAGCTCAGTGATAAAATGCTTGCAAAGTATGTGTAACGCCCCGGGTTCACCCCTAAGTACCCACCTCCAAAAAAAATTCTGTGTTTCAGTCTAACAAAATACAATTATCCTTCATACAAAGAAAGATTTTTCTCAGCCTTTCCTTAAAATGGTGAGATGTCAAGTGCCAATATTCACTGTATCCATCTCTAGAAGGCAGTCATACTATCCACCTCTCAGCTACACTAAATTTTTCCTCAAATTTGGTACAGTGCCATCTGAATATTCTTTTCTAATGACTAAACCTTAAAATTATTGTTGGGTGCGGTCAAGTTGAATCCAACTCATAGTGACCCTATGTGCAATGGAACAAAACACTACCCAACACTGTGCCATGGACACAATCTTTTATGTTTGAGCCCACTGTTGCAGGCACTATGTCTCTTCTCATTTTGAGTCATGCCATATCAGTGAAAGGGGGTCCTAGGGACTTTACTCCATTCCCATCATAAAGTTGACTCTACTTTGAGGAGGTAACTCTTCCCTAGTCATTTCTTAAATGCCTTCCATCCTGAGGGGGCTCATTTTCCACCACTATGTTTGACAGTGCTTCTCTGCTATTCATAGGATTTCCAATGGCTAATTGATTTATGAGTGCGCTGCTGGGTCCTTCTCCCTAGTCTGTCTTAGTCTGGAAGTATGGTGATAGGGTACAGCCCTGACACACACCTTTCTCGACTTTAAACTAGGCAGTGTTTCCTTGTTCTGTTCGAACGACTGCCTCCCAATCCGTGTACCAGTTCCTCGTGAGTCCAATTATGGGACTTGCATTCTTTGAAGTGTTATCCATAATTTGTTATGATCCACACAGTCAAATGTTTGGCATAGTCAGTAAAACATTGATAGACATCTTTCTGGTATTCTCTGCTTTCAGCTTATATCCATCTGACATCAACAATGATGTTCCTGGCTCCATGCCTTCCTCTTAACCCAGCTTGATTTTCTGGCAGTTCCCTTTCTATATACTTCTGCAGTTGCTTTTGAATGATCTTTAGCAAAATTTTGCTTGCATGTGATATTAATGACATTGTTCAATAGTTTCCACATTTAGTTGGACCCCCTTTCTTGGGAATAGGCAAAAATATGGATCTCTTCCAGTCAGTTAGCCAGATAGCTGTTTTCCAAATCTCTTGGCATAAGCAAGAGAGCCCCTCTAGTGCTGCATTTCTTTGTTGAGAAATCTTCCCCACCTCCATTTGTACCCTTAGTGATGGGTGCATAAATTTGAATGATAGTCATATTAACTAGCCTTCTTCATAGCTATATGGATATTATTCTATCACTGGCAGCATTGTACTTCAAGACAGATCTCGATGATGAATATAACACCATTTCTCTTTAGTTTGTCATTCTCAGCATAGTAGACCATATGATTATCTGATTGAAAATGACACATGCCAGTCCATTTTAGCTCACAGGTGCCTAGAATGTTGATTATGCACTCAATTTCCTTTGGATGATTTCTAATTTTCCTAGACTCATACTACCTATATTCTACATTTCAATTATTCATAAATGCTTACAGTTGTTCCTCCTCATTTTGAGTTGTGCCACATTACCAAATGGAGGTCCCTGGGCTTTACTTCACTTCCATCATTAAGGTAGACTCTACTTGGAGGATACAACTCCTCCCCAGTTGTCTTTTGAGTGCCTTGCAACTTGGGGGGCTCATTTTCCAGCAACATATTTAACAATGTTTCTCTGCTATTCATAGAGTTTTCAATGATTAATTCTTTTGGGAGTGCACTGCCAGGTCCTACTCCCTAATCTGTCTTAATCTGGAAGCTCAGCTGAAACCTATGCACCATGGGTGACCCTGCTGGTGATTGTAATACCGGTAGCACAGCTTTCAGCATTACATCAACATGCATGCCCCCACAGTACAGCAAACTGAAAGACATGGGGGAACTAATGTCTATACATTTATAATATATATGTATACCACGCATACACACACCTGTGCTTATGTGCCCGTGCATACATAAAGCAAGGGAAAAAATGTGAATAGATGCTATTGTCCTCATTTTTGTAACTAGTCACAAAGTTAAAAGTTCTTCTATCTTCCTTCTTTCACTACTCCATCTTCTCTTTGTCCTCAAACAGAACCTCAGCTGGTCACAATTCTTTACCTAACCCAAATCTTTATTCCTATAGCATCTGAATTTTCAGTAGTACTGTCTTTCTTTCTCTTTATTTCTTTCCTCCTTCCTCCCTTCTTTTCTTCCTTCCTTTTTCCTTCCTTTGCTGTTGGTGATCATTATTATTATTGTTGTTGTTGTTTTGTTACTGTAGTTTTGGATAGCCTGTTGGTTCAGTGGTATTAGTAGACCAAAATAGATTTGGTAGTCTTAGCTTCCAATTCAATGGAAGCATTTTTGTGTCTCATCATGGATGCATTCCTCTTTTAGGACTCAAAATCTCAAAACCAGCAGAGCTCAAAATTGCTGGGATGGAAAGCAAAATGGGCTATAAGTTGTAACAATGAGAGAAGCCACTTCTATCTCCAAACGTGATTCCTGGGTATGTGTATTCTGGCCATAGGAGAGGTACACAAATATTTTTTTCTATTTCACAGTATCAAGTGCATCCTATAAGATAGAAACCCATGCTTTCAGGATGTGTAAACAGACAGCCTAACAGAGGCTCCAGGAGGGACATGCCACTTTATTACTAGGCCAACAGTTTCTAGGTGGATTTCATGGGCTCAAGCCCACTGGTACTCTTCTTCTAATGTAAAATGAGTTCCTTGGTCAGAAGCAATATGGTATGCAGTATGGAGTCATCATGATGGTGAATAATGCAGAAATATTATGGGGTCAGGGGAATGCAGATCAATATTGAGAATACACATCTATGCCAAAAAAAGATAAATTTCTTTCCTCACCATGCTGGAGGAGGTCCAATGTAATCATCTTGCCATCATATAGCTGGCTGGTTTGCAGGGAAATGGCATCATATCTGGATTTCAGTGATTGTGCCTGCTCTTGCCAGGTTAGGAACTCAGTTGACTCAGGCTAATTGAAGGGAGGTCTGTGTGGTTGAATCTAGAACAAAACTTCAAAATAACCTATGTTTATTCTCTGTTCAAAGATTAACATTTGAATGGGATATTTAGATTGAACACAAAGCAAGGACATTATTCATTACAGCCACCCTTCTCCCCAGATGGGCTGGGATTTAGCTCAGTTGGTAGAGCATTGCCCTGCAGTCTCTGAGGTCCCAAGTTCAATTCCCAGCACCGCAAAAATGGGGGAAGGACCTGGCAATCCACTCCCAAGGCAATCCCGAAACAGTCAGCCGTTGAAAAAAACCCTGTGAGGGTCACTATGAGTCGGATACCGACTCAATGGCACCTAACAACTTCTCCCCAAAAGTAAGATATTTGGTTGCTAGTCCACTTCCCCACTGGACTTGTTAAAAAGATGCTTACTTAGTGAATGCTCAGTTATAAAGCCAGTCAGAGCTAGACAGTATTCTGGAGGGGTGGGAGAGTGTGAAACTCTTGCAGATTGCTTGGTGTTAAATGGCTATGCTGAGTACTTTAGGAGAGAACAGTGGCAAATGCCCAATCTGTCTCTCCTCCACTATACATTCCTTTAAGACTGGGGCAAATTTCCTTTAAAGAGTCAAATTCACCCATGTGAAATTGATCCATTTCTTTCTAAACTAGGAAATAAGAACAACGGTCACACAACAACACTGGGACTCTGACACAGCTGATCTGGGTAACATCGCACGAAGGATGCACTTTACAGACGAGCATATTGTGACCCAATTTGTTTGCCAGGCAGTTGTTCCAGAGAGGTAGTTTACTGGCAGAAGAAAATTAAAGGCAGAGTGCTGATTGCACAATCAAAGCTGAGTAGCTGCTGAACTAAATAAAATGCCATGTAAATCCTGAAGTCATCCTGGAGAAAAGAAAATTAAATAACAGGGAGGAAGAAGGATTAACTTGCCAATAAAACACAAGGTGATTCCTATCTTCCTCTCCCTATCCAAGAATGGCCTGGCGTGTTAAGCCCAGTCAGTTGGGCTCCATCCAGGCTCAAATGGCTCCCCCTGACCAGAATCCTACAGACAATCTTCATAAAAGAAAAGAGGAATCTTTCAGTCAGCATACACATCCTTTTGCTGTTGTTGCTTAATTTTGGGAAACTTTAAGAGGTATCAACTGTGTTTTATACCATTTTATATGATCAGTGGGTTGTATAGGATACTGATGCTTTCCTCCAACTATTTTCTCTATCTAACACTGCAACATGAAATTAAGCTTAAGCCAGGTCTCTCTTGCAAACTTGTGACTGTATTGATCCTATTTCCCAAACAGACTTTTCAATAAAGTTTTGGAAGAAAATGACACCATATTTGGTGCTTAATATGGACACTATATATGGAGGTTTGACTCCCCTCAAGACCACGGGTCTTCTTTGTACTTTCAATGTTGGCAATTATCATTAATTTCAAAGAACAAATTATATGAAAGCAGATTTCTGAAAGTGAGATAAATTTGGTCGCTATTTTAAACAATTGTAAAACCTTCTTGAGCAATAGATTCATTTCTCCTTCTGAGGGGCAAAATATTAAATCAGGTGGAAATCTCACCTCTATATCAACTTACAGCCTCAAGAAGAAGGATCTTGGAAATATATCCTCCACTGATTTAGTCAGGGAAGAAAAGAACATGGTTGTGTTCAACCAGAACTAAAATCTTTCATTTACATATTAAGCCTAATTGAAAGTCATATGTTTGGTAAATTTTGTCTAGGGAAGAGGTGATAAATATGAAATAAGGGCAATTGTAAAGACCTTATAGTTACAAAATGGCATAAAAGCAGGAGCCACATTTTCTATGAGAAGAGTAACCACAATGGCTGGATAGATTTGTGTGAAAGGCTGTCACTTTTCTGCTTATTCTACTCCAGGTAAATATTTCCACATGACCACACCTACTCCTGAAGTAGATGCATAGAACTAGGTATATGATCTTCCTGGAAAAACAGAGGCTTTTTATTTCTAAATCAATATTTTTGTGATCTTTTTTCTGGCACCTTCAAGCTTTTTACGTATGAAAAGCTTCCTGCCATTTGCGTAGATCTTAATAAATCAAATCATGACATTTATAAAGGACAAAATATGCCATTCCCATACCCAACTTCCAATTTCACAAACAGTACCTGAGACTGTGAGGGTGAATACTTTTCTAGCAGCCAAGCAACCAGGATTGACTAACGGGGCTGACTCCAAGCCACTAGGCTTCCTTTCAAGTCTAGAATCTCTTCACATGGATGTTTGTACTCAGACATACATAGACTGCTTAGATCCTGGTTTGAGGAAATAAAAAAGCATGGGCTTGGTTTTTCCTCCTGTGAATTTGGTTTTTATTAAATATTTAGAAGCCCACAAACACTCTCTTATTCAGAGTTTGATAATATTATTTCTTTATTTTTTGGTACTTGGCACCAATATTGAACACAGCCTCAAATAACAGCTCAACACTGTAATGAGATCCTAATTTAAGCAACTAGGATACCAAAAGCTGTAGATGTTCATTTTCTGGGTATTTAAGTTTCACTTACTGTTCCAGCTATCACAGGTCCACTGCTCTCCTGACTTACTCTGGCCCTGGAGAAAACCCAGGCCCATCACAAAAACCTGCCATCATCTGTGCCTCCTTCTGGATCTGGTGGATCCAGGACCATGGGTTCCGTCTGAGGAGGGATTCCTTCATCAGTCTCTGCCAGTCAGTGTGTCTATGTGGCCTCGGCTGTCTCAAAGGACTCAGCTCTGCCAACACATCACTGTGGTGCAAAGACTGCCCACCACAGAATTCTGGGGAGGTGGATGTTTATGGGAAGAGATCCTTAGGCCTCTACCAGCGTGCCTGGATTAAAATTTCTGGTGATGGGTATGAGAATCTAGTGCCACCCACTCACTCAAGACTATACATCAGAGGAAAATAAAATAGTTAAGTCCATACTAGTTCACTGGCCCCTGGTTATAAACTATGAGACTCTCCAAAAGTATAAGGGAACATTTACTGTGAGCAAAATTCAAGTCCAGGTGATACAAGCAAATAACCCAAAAATCTCTCCCAGGAAGAGAGTTTTATTGGTAGCTTCTTAATACTGGCTTTCCTGGCACTGATTTCTAGAGTTCAAAGATCTTTTCCGGCAATTTCCAGTTTCCAGCCATATTTCTAAATATTCCAGACTGCTGTTAAGTTTGTCACTAGAAAAGTAGGGTATATCTACACACTCACCCTAAAACATTATGAATATTCCATATATCTTAATCATAAATTACCTTTTACCCCGGGAAGTTTGAAAAGCAAAGAGCCATACAGCAGACATACAGGAAATTTTGTGAGAACCAGCCAGACAAGGAACTAGGATGAAGCAGCCAACATTACATTGTGCTCACATTTTGAATTCCTTTAGGCCATCCCAGATTTCCTTTTATCCCTAAGGATGTGACCCAGCACTGTCTTTATAGTTACACAATATGCTAGTTATACATATTCCAGATTTATTAGTGACAACAATAGCTTTAAAATACCTTTGCTACAGAGCATCAATAAAGATGTCCTTTGAAGGACAACAAAATACATTTCAAAATAGAAATTTCCTTTGATGGAAACCTGGTGGTACATGTCTAAAGCAGACTGTGAAATTAGAGCATCTCTGGAGATAAAGAAACCTTGGTTTTCTCAAACCAGAGACAGAGGTCCTTAAAACCTCCATATTGTTGTCTCTCAGAATGGGAGGCATCCAGGTAACCTGAATAAGCTCTCACAGGCTAGATCATGAATTAGGTCATTTTGTTCCACTTTGTATTCTTTTGCTGTTCTTATGCATCCTGTGATGTTTTTTCCTCCAGATCAGAAATGAGAATACACTGAAACAGGAAGTCAGCTTTACAACAGGAAGTAGATCTCAAAGATACATGACTCACAAACAATTTTTAATGTACCCCATTTGGGGAGATAAGGTCTTCCACAGTTACCTGCTGTATCCATCCAACTTTCCTGTTGGAAAAAAATTAACAAGTTTGACAACAAGGATTTAGAGAAGAGGCACAAACCCATCAAAATGGTAATAAGGTAGCAATTACACAAGAACAAAACAACTACCAAAAGAAAACTACAATAATAATTTTACAAATACATTATTTAATACAAAAATATCAACACTTCAATATCATGGCCAATCTAAAGTTATAACTGATTGTTAAGGGTGAGGATATAATTCAACCTCCATACCACAATACTAACAAAAGTAAAAGGTGATGTCTATTAATCACTTTGCCAGGCTAGGAGACATAAATGGAACAGTCCCAGGAAATCTGGGACATATTGTCAACCAAGAGATAATTCACAATCAACATATTCTTCAAGAAAAGTGTGGAAATGCTAAGCATCTAGATGTGCACATGCTCAGTAAGGACTTTCGCCACTACTGGTGGAAAATGCTGAGAGCAAGGCCTTGATACCCTCTAGTAATATGCTTTTTGGTGCACAAACCCTTATGCTACCCGAAACCTTCCTATACTTCAGAGATTTAGATCAGCCTGACACAGTCCACGAGGCTCCACATCTGGGACTGCCTCAACTCTTGTGTCATTCAATTCCAAATATCTCTGAATTTCTTTTGTGAGTTCTTTTCAATTCCAAGATTTCTTTAGAAATGTTATTTGGCTTTCAACATATAAAATGTTTAAGCTATTCTTCTAGCATTGCTCTTTCCTTCTTCTGACAAATGAAAATTGCATATATTTATAGTGTACAACACTATATATATATATATACATACATACATACATACATACATACATACATATATATATATATATATATACTGTGTGTACTGTGTATACACACACACACACGTTTAGCCACATTGTAGAATGACTTAATTAAGTGGATGAACATATATATTACTTCACATACTTCTTTTGGTATGTGGGAGGAGTGAGAACACTAAAAATCTACTCTCAGTGAATTTCAGGTATACAATATATATGTATTAACTCTAGTCACCAAGTTATACAATAGATCTTTTGAATTTATTCCTCCTACCTCAAATGTCATAACCTTTCACCGTAACCTCAATCTCCCCAGCCCTCTGCCCCCAGTTACCACGGTTCTATGTTCTGTTTTTATGGTGTTTGACTCTTTTTAGATTCCAGATATAAAGGAGATCATATGGTATTTGCCTTTCTGTGCTTTTCTTATTTCAGTTAATAAACTTCCCTCTAGGTTTATCTATGTTGTCACAAATAACCAGATTTCCTTTCTTAAAGATGAATAGTATTCCTTGTACATACACACGTTTTCTTTGTCCATTCTTCCTTTAATGGCCACTTAGGGTGATTTTATAACTTCGCTATTATGAACAGTGCTGCAATAAACAAAGGAGTGCAGGTGTCTCTTTAATATACTGATTTCATTTCTGTTGGATATGTATGCAAAAATGGAAATACTGGATAACGTGGTAACTATATTTTCTTATTTTTTGAGGAACCACTATGCTGGTTTTATTTGTTTATTGTCGTGTTTTGTTTTGTTTGTAGTATTGGGTAGGGGTTGAACCCAGTGCCTCACACATGCTAGGCAAGTGCTCTACCCCTGAGCTACATCCCTAGCACCTTGTAAATTTATTTTTATTTTGAGACAAGGTCTGGCTAAGTTGCACAGGCTGCCTCTGACCTCAAACTCATGATCCTTGTGCTGCAGCCTCCCATGTAGCTGGAATTATAGGCATGTGCCACCATACCTAGTTTTCCATACAGTTTTCTGTAATGACTTCTGTCATGGATTTCTAATTTTCTTGACAACTATATCAGAAAACATAATCTGAATGATACTATTTTTTGAAACTTATTATGGCACCCTATGTGGCCCCATTCATGACATTTTTAAACATTTAGTTTTTGCTCAAAGAAGGTATTTACTCTTCCCACTATTTACTTCCTCCTAGTAGCTATGTTGCCATGTTTGCATCTGTGGTTCTGAGTGTGTAGATTTCCTGGTGACTGGAAATTTCCACTGATGCACTTATGCATTGCCCAGCCTATTGTGGTCACATAACTCTGCCTCTGCCTCACACCCACACCTCTGAGTCAGCTCCTCCCAAGGTCCCTGCTCATACCATAGGACCTTTCCTAAGCTTGCACCATAAGGAGCCAGCCTATGGTAGCTCTCCAAACAGCCAGCCACCCCAGCCTGGAGGCCACCCATGTTCTATCCACAAGTGGGACATGCCTTGCCTCCATGAAGATGCAGCCCTGCCTACAAGGGATTTGCTTACCAGCTGTGAAGGGCATAAGGTTATCTTCATAGATTGTATCCAATGAGAGTCACCTGCAAGGGCACTGGTAGGCAGTTCTCAAACATACTGAAGGGGATCAGTATATGCTACTCCAACCATATGCCACTTTGGCATAAGAATTATTTTGAGCTAAAGACATTTGAGTTGCTAAAAACCCTTATCTGCATCAGAGTGGAGCCCCAAAAAACAATTCAGTTGTCACAAATTCTGTCCCCTGCAGCCAACTCTAATCCTCTTTGAGACAGAAGGCTGGAACCACACTCAAACAACAGTATCACAGACTATCATACCCACCTATCTCTCTACTAAAGTCCCACTTATCTTTCTAAAAGCCCATTTGTTTTCTTGTAGCTGCCCTTTTTCTCCCTCCCTTTTCCCTATTAAATTAGGCATATCAGTCTGGGTTTATTTGCTTTTGGAGGATTTTCACTTGTTTTCTGTGTACCCTACAATACACATGAAATTAACATCCATAAAATCTATATACCTTTTCTCCTATTAATCTATCTTTTTGTCAGTTTAATTAAAAGTCCACCACTAAACTAATAGAGTAGAGGAACAATTTTTCCTTCCCTACAATAGCAAGTAAAATGCATGGAAATTTGTATAATTTACCCATTCAAACAACAGAAAGAATTTTGCATTTTTAGATCAGAACTGGCCTAGCCAAAGAATCTTGATATTCCTAGGAATCCTTGGAAAAGAGTATACCAGTGAAAACAATATTCCCAAACCCAAGTTATATAAGTTGGAAGGCAAAGTTATCAGGTGTTAAGAACATAGATTCTGGAACCCAAATATCTGGACTTATACTTTTCTTCTGTGACTTATTGATGATAAGGTTTGGTGGCATTTCCTATCTTGTTAAGTATTTATCATGTAATCTGAAATGAGGATAATTCCTCACAATTCCACGTGTTTGTGGGAGCATTCAATGAGACAATGAGCATGAGGATACAGTCACTTGGTGTCACCCCAGGCCAGGGCTGCTGATGCTGCTGCAGCATGGCAAAAAAAGCCCAAGCCTTACCTACCAGAAATGTCATGCGCATATCCCCTCTTTATGGGTATTTCCTACTGGGTTAAGAATCAGTTACATTGGGCCAGGCAAGGAGGCGCACACCTATAATCTCAGCAGCTTGGGAGGCAGAGGCAGGAGGATGGCATGTTCGAGACCAGAGGCAGTCTGTGTAATTTAGTGAGACCCTGTCTCATAAAAAAGTAAAAAAAAATGGGCTGAGGGTACAGCTCAGTGATCCAGTACTTACAAAGAATGCAAGCACGAGGCCCTTGGTTCAACCCCCAGTAATACACACACACACACACACACACACACACACACACACACACACACACACAAAAAGAATCACTTACATTGGAGACGAGCACCTCATAGTTGAATGGAATTAACAACAAACCTGTAGTTTCTTAGAATCAGCAAATTACATGAATATTGTCTTCATACAAGTAGTAACAGGAATTTGTTACAAATTTTTTTTTTAACATAATCCCACTTTCAAGTCACAGAAAAATCTGTTTTAAAAAAGTTCAGGAATGTATTAGTGTTAATATGTTACAGATGAGGAAGCTGAACTCCAAGAACCTAAATGACTGTCTCAGGCACTTGAATTACAGTGTTCTAACTCAAAATCCAAGCCTCTTCCTACCACACGAGAAGCTTTATGGTGGCATCTTAAATATAAAATGTAATGCTTTGAAGGACCTCGTAGCAGTAGGAAAAAAACTAATTCCAAAAGGCCCTCAAGTAAAAATTATTTTAGATTTGTATGCTATATCAGTTTTCATTAATCATCAAGCATCCCAAGCAAGGTATTACAAAGGCATAATTAGCACAATTCTTGAAATAAATAACCTAGGGTTTTGTTGTTGTTGTTGTAAAATATAGAAATAGCTCAGGAACTTATACTTTGACTCAGATTATTCAAACCCTTCTCTAGAGACTTTGAATTAAGATGGATTTTTACCTTATTTGAGATGACTTGCCTTTGCTTAAGAGCAAAGTATTGCACTCAAAAGCCTTTCAAAATCCATTTTACCTTTATGAACCTATGACCTTAATGAGATCTGAAGTTTAACTGTAAGACAATATTTAGTTTTGCTACTGATAATTTGCCGCAGTATGAAGTTTATGCACATTTACGGCTACTATGAAGGGGGAACAAATTCACTACCAAGTTATCTTAGATAAGAACTGACAGTTGACACACTATTTCACAATTACAATTTTCTGGATTTTAGGGAAATGTAAATCAATTAATAGCTTACTGCTATTGAATTTCTCATGACTTTGGAATTAACACAGAAGATTTAAACTTCCAGATTCTGTTGCAAGTATCCAAGGCCTTTCGTTTTGAGCTTTAAAATTCTTTAATTCTTCTAGATAACAATGAAATTCCTCATTTGTACAATAGTTTTCATTCATACAATTCATTTACATTACCTCTGCTATCCAGACTTTTAATCTCCAGAATTCTCAAGCAACCAGACTTCCTACAGAACCTGATAGTTCCTGCTGTTGTTAGGTGCCAACGAGTAGAGTTCAACTCATAGCAACTCTCACAGGGTTTTCAATGGCTAATAGTTCTTAGGAAAAGAAAAAGATAGAGGAGCCTGGAAGGGGAAAGGAAACCAAACAAGTAAAAAGAGAAAGGGCAAAGATTAACTAGAAACACAACTTTTGGAAGTTTGCCAGGTGGGAAATTTCACATATTCAGGTTTTCTGATGACCAGGTTTGCCTCTTTGTAGGGAGGCCAGAAAGCAAAGGGGAAACTGAAGATGGTAAGAGAAAAAGATCAGAGTGGATTAGAAACAGCTGCCCTGGCAGGGGAACAACAACGGTGGCCAGGAAGCCAGCGTATTCATTCAGACAGCCTGTAAGAGAGCAGAGCTGCGGTGCTAAGAGCACTCCCACACTTCCACACCCCTGCACCAGTGCACGCATGGCCCAGAGGCCAGCCAGTCCCACTGTCACCCTTGGGAGTGAAAGAGGGTCAGAATACCCATCCCAAAACAGGCCACATTGGCAAAGGATTGTTTTGAGTTGAAGGCAATTGACAAACAGCAGTCTGCAGAAATAGCTTTTTACAGTCCCCCATCTGCCTAAAGGCAGAGCATCAATTTCTCTTTTTGAAGGTGCCCTTCTCCCATACCAGGTTTTTATCACTGGAGATGCACCGGCTTGAATCTGCATAAGCAAACTTTAACAAAAGAACCCTTATCTTCCACTGGTTTCCGTATATATTTACCTTCCCACAATTTACTGCCTCTAGAAGCCCAAGGCCCTTTTCCCTGCCACTTTTCCATGAATGTGTCTTCCTTTGAGAAAACTTCATATAAGCCTTCAGAATTGACCACCTCTTTGGAGTTTTTAAGTTCTATGAGGCCTCCGTATCATATAAGTCTTTTTCTCTTTTCAGAGAAAAAGCTCTGTCTTTGCAGAGCTTAAGATGCTGAACCTAAGGGCCTACCTTTGATAACAACAATATTTGTTGAGTATTTATGTCAATCAACAATCAATATTAAGGCAGTAAAGTACAGAAGAGTTCTATTTGGGGTTTCAGGAATTATACTCCTGATTTGGGTAAAACCAAAAGTGTGTTCCAAAGAGAGAACAAAGGACTTTAATTTAGGGAGGCAAAGCCCTGCAATAATTGGTGCAGGCCAGCATTAAAGTCTGTATCTATAGCTGGTTGGTCAGCTCAGAGGTGTAGCTACAGACAGCTCCAAGTCAGCCTAAGAGTAGCCTGTTGGATGATTTCTAGGATCTGTTTTAAAATGCTCTCTCTGGCCAAACTGATTTCCATCTTAGGTAGAATTTTCCATTATTTCACATTAACCAAGTCCAGCTCTAATTACTTTACATTTGTAGTGTGACAGAGTCCTCTGGGTGGATGTTACCATCAGCATCTTGAAGTGGAGCAGCTGTGATGACCTGGGAGACCTTGGCCTGCAGTCATGGCAATGAAATAGCCTTAACAATGCAGCTGTAGTATAACAGGCATGTATAAACTGCCTTTGCTAGCTGGGCATGGTGGCGCATGCCTGTAATCCCAGCGGCTTGGGAGGCAGAGCCAGGAGGATCGCAAGTTCGAGACCAGAGGAAGTCTGCGTAATTTAGCGAGACCCTGTCTCAAAAAGTAAAAAAAATGGGCTGGGGATGCAGCTCAATGGTCCAGCACTTGCATAGCATGCACGCGCAAGGCTCTGGGTTCAATCCCTAGTACCACAAAAACAAAAACAAAACAATAACAACAAAAAAAAAAAAAACTGCGTTTGCTAAAAAGCATAGACTCCTCACTTGGACCCACAAGTGTCCTGTTCCAGCCCAAGAGGCTTCTGAAGGTTTCCAGTCCTTGTGCTAAATCTACAGCCATCTTGGAACTGGAGATCATTAATCAATAAACACCTCTTTTGACAAGGGACTGAAACTACCCCTCTAACAGTGACCGCAATAACCACTTCCTGGGACCACCCTGCAGAAGAGCCAAAACCGAAATAATGGTAAACCCAACCACATTCTGACCAGAACTGCTTAATTTATGCATACCTCTTGTCACTGCCCCCACTTCTTTTGCTGCTTAAGACTAAAGCTCATGTCAGTTTCCCAAAGGCAGACTTGGGGTCATGGGACTCTTTTATCTGTTCCTCTTCTCAGTGTGCACATTGATAAAAATCTCCTTCTCTGCTCTTCATCATTACTCATCTCTTTAAGCAGCATACTGGGGCAAGTGGCTGAGCTTAGTTCTTGGAACCAAGACATTTCCCAAAACTCCTGTAACAGTATTTGGGCCTACATTGGTAAAGGGCTGATTAACATTTGCCACTATACAGGAGGCAACCAACTGATGGGGGTAGGGAAGGACTTCCTGAGAGGGATTCCCACTGGTGGTATAGCTGCCTATAAGAGCTGATCATGACTAATCCATGCTCTTGGAAACAATCAAAATAAACTCATGGTTTATCAAGTTTCCCTTGACATGATCCTTTCTTTGGTATGTCTGTGTCCTCTCTATCTCAGGTGAACAGACATTCCTTTTACCCAGGGAAAGTAGTTAACCCAACAACATCCTTTAAGCCTTTAATTCTAACAATGTGCAGTAAGTACAACTATTAGCACTTTGTGTTAGGTCACATCAAGAACCAGATGCCCAGATTGGATTAAAGGTGTCTGCATTTTTTACCATGTAAAATGTAAGTATACTAAAAGCATAAACATAATAACAAGTTCTCTATTTGTCTGAAATCCAAATACAACTGGACGGTCTGTTGCTTGTTTGCTTGTTGCTAATCTGACAACCCCATATTGAGGGAAATGCCTATGTGTGAGAAAAGGGGGAGGGAGCTAGATTAGGCTAGGGATCCCTCTAACCATGATGGGAATGTGACTCACTGAGGAGTTAGGGAGGGAAGGTTGAGTGGAAACATCATGAAAGCAGAGTTAGGAAAGCCATTAAGGAATCCACAAGCCAAAGTAGCTAAGAAACTCTGTGGAGTGCAGGACCAGGTCTGCCTTAGCATCCCTGAGACACTCAGTTGACCAGAAGCAGCCATGGAGGTGCATCCAACCAATGTTAGACTTCAGAGCACAGCAGCAGAGGACCTTGGTCAACTACACAACCAGTAGTTGGAAGGTTACAAAACATATAGTAATAGACACCATACACCCCCATTATAGGAAATAAAACTAAGTCACAGAGGAGTTAAATAACATATCTAAAGTCAGGGGTAGTTAGTAAAAGAGCCAGAATTTGATGCTCTAGCTCCCAAAGTCTTGCACTTGACCACCATGATAGGTCATTCCCTGCCTAAACCTACCTCTTCCTACCTTTAGAAACTGTCTGAAGTTCACAACAGTGTCCTTATCCAAACGATTATATGTCCCATATTTGGTATACATTTGCTTAAGAAGACAAAGTCTATAATAGATAGGTGTCCATCAAAACACAGTTAATCTATTTACAAAGCAAAATGAGATCAATTTCCAAGCCACGGTAACTCCGAAGCACTCTGGAAATGTTATATATCCAGAAGGACTCATGAGCTCATAATGATGGATAACTAAGATTATTACTATCTCTTCTTGATAGAACAACACCATCAGTAAACTCTACTATTTCATTAGGTCCTTCAACTCTTCAAATACCCAAAGCAGAGTGGGGACTGTGGTGCCCACCTCTAATCCCACCAATTTAGGAGGCTGAGGCAGGAGGATTGCAAGTTTGAGGCCAGAGGCAGCCTGCTCAATTTAGCAAGTGTTGGCAATCATTTGGGGTCCCTGAGAAAGACCTACAGGGGGCCTGGGTGGAGATTTGTCTGACCAAGGTAGAGGCCTGAACCTTATCCAAGTTATCCTATTCTTACCCCTCCCACTCATAACCTGGGACATAGAGTTGAGAGTCCTAGAAAGAACTCCAGGGATGGAGGCCTATCTGGCCTGCTTGGAGGACTAACATCTATCCTCTGGGGCTGGTGACCTTTGTCTCACATCCTGGTATTCCACTCCTCCCCCATCCCATCAAATGATCCAAAATGGCCCCTAAACAGCCCAGCTCTGGTGTGGCCTCCTTCAATCTGATTGGCTGCCCAGAGCCACCTGATTGGTCGGAAAAGGAAGCTCAGTGATTGGCCTGGCCTACGCCTAACCCCTCTATCAAAATTTTTCTTTTTCAAATCCCTAGTTACATAATTGCCACACCCGGAATGAGCTACTCCCTGATTGGGTATTTCTGGGTCCACACTCCCTTCATAGAAGGTACATGAACCACCACTGAAACTACTAGCTCCCCTTTTTGTCCCTTATGTTCTTGATCCTCCCCATTCACCTGTTCTCCAAGCCCTTTCAAACCTCACCTCCACACCCTACTCCTGAGAACTGCAACCCCTGGCACCACAAATGAAGATGTCTGAGGACAACAAGCAAGACTCCATACCAAGCCTAGGGCCTCCAAAGTGGTGAAAGCTCCAAGCAAGACACAAAGAGCTCTCTGCTTTTCTTCCCCCACCTTGGGGAAGAGGAGAGTAGAGAAGGCGAACTTCGAGAGACAACAGGAGATACACCATGGGACACTTTGATCGGGCGTCATAGTGCTGCACCCCCTTTTGTTCACCTTGGTAGGTGCAGCTTAATAAATTCTGTTCCTATTTGCAAGAAGGCTCCCGAAGTCCTTCTTTGGCACCACTGGCTCTTGCCTATTTCTAGGGGTTCCTGAGTACCTGTGTTGAGTGAAGCTCCATGATCCCGCCAGGCCAGAGTGAACCCCAATAAGAAAGAACCTATCTAAAAGTAAATATATAAACAAATAATAAAAAATATTGAAAATACCTGAAACATTTCAAGTACTGGGAACCAAATGAGGCTAAAATTAAAATGAGAAATTGTGATAGTTAATCTTGATTTTAACTTAACTGGATTGAAGCTCATCTAGGAGATTAGCAAAGCATACCTCTGGGTATATCTGTAAGGGTGTTTCCAGAGACAATTAGATCATGAGGGTTCTGACTTAATGAATGGATTAATCCCTTGATGGAGTCATATATTATGGCATTATTTGCAGGTGGTGAAAAGTAGGAGGTAGGATCTAGCTGGAGGAAATACATCATTGTATTCTTGGGGACTATATCTTGCCCTGGCCCCTTTTTATATTCCCTTTTCCTCTGCTTCCTGGCCATGATGATGTGAACTGCTCTGCTCTATCATGCCCTCCTCCATGATGGACTCATACCTTGGGAAATTATAAGCCAAGATAAATCCTTCCTCCCTTAAGTTGCTTAAGTATTTAATGACAGTAATGAGAAAAGCTAGCCAACAAGGAAACCAAGTAAATGATATGCACCACTCACTGGTTCCTCTCTTGTTAGTCTAGGAAACATGTCCCAACTCCACAAGTTACTTCTTAAAAATAAACTCCTGGGAAGAAAAACTCACACAATGCTGCCCAGGGCCTTCCACTGAGTGTCCAAGGCTGAACCAAATCCATTTGCCACTTGCAATCTTAGGTCAGTGCAGGCACCCTCAGCTCAGTAGCACAATGGCCCTTCTCTAATTTTTTTGTGAGACCAAGATTTATATGACAAGTACCCATTGCTATGGACCCAAAGATAACAGGGATCAAAATCACTTCCCATTTGAATTATGCTTTCAGAAGTTTCAGGGAGCTCAGACTTGTAAATTCCTAATAATCTCCTAGGAGTAAATCTGGTCAATTGATCAAGACTCCTGAGGCCACCAATTCCCTAGATTTTGAAATAACAATTCTATTCTTGTGCTTTCGGGCATTTCAGTAGACCCTCTCAAGGTTTTGAAAGCTATTTAGTGGAGAAAAATCTAAGCCCAACTTCCAGCCTTCAATTCAAGGGCTGCTCCTCTGTTTTGGTGTTGTTCTCATAGCATCCCTAGATCCTGAATCACATAGGGCAGTGTTCCCATTCACTTCCTGCACCCCAAACTTGCTTAAATATATTATATCCCATGTGTCTTTCTCCCGTCGTATGTGACAGATAACCATGTTTTACTTAAAGAAAATATTAAAAGCAATAACCTATTTGTGTTAATTTGATGTGTTTTTTTGTTTGTTTGTTTTTTCCTTATAATTCAGGAAAACAACTATCAAGTATAATAGTCCCAAATCTTCTAAATCTCAGACTGGGCTGATGTTGCTAAGGATATAACGGTCACCACCACTACCATCACCACACACACATACACATACACACACACACACACCCTCATGGATGTCCTAGGATCATGAGACTAAAACTGGAGCCAGCTGTCCCATCCCGTAACTTAGGTTTTACTCAAAATGAATGACTGGGGAATTCCAGCCTGGTGGGGATTGAGGGTGGTTTCCCTCAGACTGAGTATATGAGAAGGTGAAAGTATCACCCCACACCCCCAACAAAGCAAATTCCTCCAGTGCACAAGCCTAAAAAGAGTTTATCTTCCCTGAGACCTCTGTAAACCCTGGGAGGTTACTCAGCAGGTATAAAATGGCCCTGCCTTGTTTTATTTTCTTGTCTTAGTGAGCCTGTCATCAAGTGCTACCCAAAATATGCCAACACTTTTTTGCCATACTCGTCTCTCAAAATATTGTTGAGGGTTTTTTTGTTTTGTTTTTTGTTTTTTCACTTGAGCCTATGAAGCTTGACCTGTCAGGACTGAATATTGTGATTCTCAATGCTGAAACTCCAAAAGCAACTCATGTCCCATCATTGTTGTTGTTGTTAGGTACCCTCGAGTCGGTATCCAACTCCTATCGACCCTCATAGAGTTTTCAATGGCTGAGTGCTTCGGGATTGCCTTGGGAGTGGATTGCCAGGCCCTTCTCCCATTTTTGCGGTGCTGGGAATTAAACTTGGGGCCTCAGAGACTGCAGCGCAGCGCTCTATCCACTGAGCTAAATCCCAGCCATGTCCCATCATTGGCATGTGCAATTCTTACTAAAACAACCTTTATCTTCCATTAATTTTTCCCATACATTTCCTATTCATTTTCCAACCCTTTTCCAGTGTCTTGTCACATTTCAAGAGATATCCCATTGTTGACAGTGGTTATTGAGATCATGCCTGCAAAATTTCTTTTGCCTACTTATTGTCAACAAGTGGTAAGAGAAACACCTAGCATTGCCTCCTAACCTGATGGGTCCCCCTTTTTAGAACTTCCACTCAGGTTAAGCTGGGTCCTTGGCTCCATCACAGAGATAAATTTCAGGAAGAGTCAGAGAATGTAACAAAGTTATAGGGTTTACTAGGTACATGCCTAAGGGTAAGCACAGCCATACAAATTCTCAAGGAAAGAGACTCACACACTCAGAAAGAGAAAGAATTATAGTACATGTCTAAGACATAGATGCAGGCTTTAAGAGAGACCAGAGAGAGAGCTGCCCCTAGTTGTCTTCACAATTGATATACACAGACTTGGTGGCTTTTGGAGTTACTTTGCTCAAAAGATGTGATTTACAATTCAATTCAAAATTTAAACATAACAATGAGCTGCTTTACCTATTCTTTCTAACTTAGAAAATTCTCTTATGCAAATGAGATTGGAAGGCAGCTTTATAAGGTACATTGGTAAAGATATAAAAGGTTAAGTAGAAATGTTTTGGCATACATTCTATTTGAGAAACTTCCCTTTAGTAAAATGAGATTATAGGGTGGTCAAAGAGGTACACTGTATAGGTTTACAGAGTAAGAAAAGAGAGTGTCTAGGCATAGTTTACTACAAATATGGCTCATAATTCTGTTTGTAAGGTTTATAGGAAAGCACAGGATTACAGAGGACAAAGCAAGGTTAAAGTAAAAGGTCATGTACATTTTTATCCTAAGCATAGTTTATTACTAGTTTAACATTTTCATTTAAAATGTCTCTCAAAATAGTGTCTCTACATAGGCAGTCCACACAACAGTTTTCTTGATAATTGTATTGGAGTGCTCAATTTTCTGCTGGTGAGATTTAAACCAGATCCCAGGGTGAAAGCTCTTTTCCTTTCCATGTCCTCCAAATTTTCTCTTTCTATCCTGCCTCAATACTTTCTAGAGTTTTTAGTTTTGTCTTGTTTTGTTTTGGTTTGGTTTTGTAATGCCCTTTTTCATAAGAAAATAAGGTCCATTTTATAAAGATAATTGTTAATGTATACAACCTACTAAAATGTTTCTTTAGTTTCAGTCATATAACTGTGTAGAAGCTCAAGGCTTTTAAATTTAATTCTAGACCAAAAGTAAGGTTCACTTCTGCAATGATTACTCCCTTCCAAACTTGACTAAGATGTTCACTAAGATTGAACATAAGTGAAAGAGAAGTGGGCCTTGATCATGGGTTTCAGGTTTAGCCAGAGGCAAGTTCCCAAAATAACCCTTTTATTTTCCAGTTGTGTGCATATGGGCAAATAATCCGAACTCTCTGGGATTTAGTTTCTTTTTATCTATAAATTGTTATTTTAAAAAATATCAATTTTCATTCACTGTTTTATATATAATCTCTTGTTACTGGTGATAAATGAAAATTACAGGAGGCCATTAATTTGGACTAAGTTCCTGTTTAACAGATCAGGCTAAAAATCAAAATGGAGTCACTCATGTTAATATTCTATGTCACCATGAGGAACACTAAACTGTTTAGCCTTCCAAGAAAAGATTAAAGAGATTATAAACAAATTTGACCAGCATAATAATGAAGCTTCCTCTGCCTTTAATTCTTATATTTTTAATCATTTAATCCTTACAAAAAATAACATGAAGCAATCTTATTTTAACCATCACTCATCTTTCTATTTTTCTATCCCACTTTACAAGAAAAATAACTTTGAAAAATCAGTCCACTTTGTTCTTTTTGTCTCTGCTTTCTTCAGCCTCTGTCATTTTATAAACTCATCCTGTTTTGCTCTGCCCATCAGAACACTTATCTTATGGAATGAAGTGTGGCCAGCTTCTAGAATTGAAAACAAAGCCAGTGAAGGTCTTTAGATCTTTATAATTTTGTCCTTTGATACTCATTAATATTCAGGCTTGTAATTTTTAAGAAGTTAACTCTTCAAAAAAGCATGAAAACTAAAAATCACTGCTGTAGGTTGAACAAAATAAAAGTGCGACTATTTGACCATTTTTAAACTTACAAAATGGCAATTTGATGTGGTACAACATAATCAATGTTTTTTGACCTGGACATTCAGTGGGCAGCATAGCATTTTGAACTCTGCAGACAGCCAAGGCATTGTCCAAACCAATAAAAGTTCCCAAAATGGCCCAACCTGATAGGATTCTAATTTTTGGTCCCTACCCCTTCAGGGCCTAGGTGCATTCAGGAGAAAACATTCTTATTTTAATGTCCCATGACTCCAGTGAAATTGATAAAGCTCCTAATATCATGGTTGGGCTAAATGAAAATTCCTATAGAAAAAAAGAGTATTGTACACTTAAAAATGAGGGAAAAGAATTTTCCCATAAAGTCATGGCTCACTAACTTGTTCATCTTCAGGTATTGCTCAAAGATTGTCCTCTCCCACCCCCCTACCCTATCTGCACATCCACAGCCATCCTCAGCCACTACTTCTTTAAGAAAGACAGAATTTTCTTGTTCCTTCATGGTTAAGAACGTAAGCTAAATATGGCTGAGGCAATCAGTTGAGTATAGTAAAGCTCTACTATAAGAAATAAAGGAACACTCCACTGCCAAGGAAGTTCTTATTTATATAAGCTAAGTTAAGCTAGATAATGAAGAACTTTAAATCCTATAAAAGAAACCAGGAAAAAGCAATTGGCTTCTGTGACACAAAAATAATAGGAAAAAATCTTTTAAAAAGGGCATAATTGACTGCCTTCACCTAATGTCTGGGAGTGAAAAATAATAATAACCAAGGGCTTATTAACTTCCTACTTAGTTGCCAGTTGCACTTGCAGATATTTTAACCCTGTCGTGATGCATCAATACATTGCTGTTCTAATGTACTAATATGTTAGTCCCCCACAGTCTGTCAGCTTGTCCTACTGTGGGGGCTTGTGTATTGCTATGATGCTGAAAGCTATGCCACCGGTATCTCAGATACCAGCAGGGCCACCCATGGTGAGCAGGTTTCAGCTGAGCTTCTAGACTAAGACAGACTAGGGAGAAGGATACAGCAGCCCACTCCCAAAACAATTAGCCACTGAAAACGCTACGAATAGCAGAGAAGCACTGTCAAATATAGTGACATAAAATGAGCCCCCCAGGCTAAAAGGCATTGAAGAAATGATTGGGGAAGATTGCCTCTTCAAAGTGGAGTCAACTTTAATGACAGGAATGAAGTAAAGCCCCTGGGATCTCCATTTGCTGATGTGGCATGACTCAAATGAGAAGAAACATAGTGATTGCAACAATGGGCTCAAACATAAAAAGATTGTGTGCATGTCATATTATTCGGTAGTGTTTCATTCTGTTGTACACAGGGTTGCTATGAGTTGAATCCAACTCGATGGCACCTAACAACAATATGTTAGTAGTAGTTCTAATCCAAAACATAAGAAAGAAAAAAGGAAAAATGCCCCACATTTACAAGTAGATAGACATGAAGTAAATTAACAAAGAGAATGACCTTGGCTGAGGATGTCTTAAGATTCTGAACACTTCTAATTGGCATGATTTTCTGTGATCATCTTAACTAGATTTAGATTTTTTTTTTCTCGGTACTAGGGGTTGAACCCAGGGCCTTGCACTTGCAAGCTTTGTGAGTGCTGTACCACTGAGTTGCACTTCAAGCCATTTGTTTTTACTTTTTGAGACAGGGTGTTGCTAAATTACACAGGCTACCTCTGGTCTCCAACTTGCAATCCTCCTGCCTCCGCCTCCTGAGTCACTGGGATTACAGGCATGCGCCACAATGCGCCTGGTTTAGATTTAGATTTTTAATCTCCGTCTCTCTGTGGTGTTTATAAAAGCAAAGTGCTAAACCAAGATACCTGTTATAACTAGTTTGCCTGCAATTTTGAAACAAAACTACAACATACACACCAAAACTACAACATAAACAAGATAGAAGGTTATCTCTCCACGTCAGAAGGCCCCAGGGGTGGGTAAACCAGATCTGATCTGTCTGTGCGTGGGAGACCTCAGGGACCCAGGCTACTTGCCATGGGGTCATGCATCTAGCAAGGCAGGGAGACGCTGACTTTACTGCCACCATGTGCTCATAAGGGGAGAAAATGGCTATTGGGGTGGGAAATAAGCTATCTCTACCACAACCAAATTCTACCAAATGTGTAAAAATAAGGAAAGAAGAAATAAGAAAGAAGAAGAAAGAAAGAGAAAGGAAGAAAGGAAGAAAGAAAGAATAAAATAAAATAAAAAAGGCCAAAATATCCACAAAGTATCTATTTATTTCTTTATCCAACAAAGGTTAACTGATTCCATTCTATGTGCCAGGCGTCTCGGTAGGCACAGGAGACAAAGGATTTGAACAAGCTGGACAAGGTCCTGCCCTCACAGAGCTTTCATTTAGTGAGTGAAACAAAAAGAAATAAGATTGTTTTGTAACTGTCAGGAGCACAAAGAAGAAGTTAATATGAATTTCTGGTGATGACCATAAAAAGGTTTCCAAAACCTTTCTTACTCTTGGTGAATCACATAGACAAGAGAACAAGAAATAATAACAAGCCAGAAGGAGATTCTGTAACTGCAATAATAACCCTGAAGCAAATTTCATATAGTGATTATATAACCATAAGCCAGGGTGCAGTTAGCACTCTGCTGCTTAACATGATAAACAAAGATAAGCCAGAGGTACTTTGCTGGAGGGAATTACTTGTCCAGTTAAAAGCTCCCTTGTTTCTGAAAGCTAATTAAAAAAAAAAAAAAAAAAAAAAAAAAAAAAAAAAAAAAAATCCAAGCCCTGCAAGTCTTCTAAGCAACTCTGTGGGAACAATTATGTTTTCACAGACTTAGAAGAAAGCATTTTACAGAGAAAAGTCCTGTTGGGAGACTGGGAAATGGCACATTGCATAGGTTACTTATAAAAATGAAGAACTAAGAGGAGGTGGTGACTCTGGCCATTTAGCTGGAGAGACATGTAGTTGGTAACATCTGCACAGCAGGACACACTCCCCATGTAGATCAGAAGTTCTGGGTGGCCACAGTGCAGAGTCTTGGGAAGGCTAAACCAGCCACAGCCAACATGTCTCTGTGCTTTCTGTGATCAAAATAAAATGAAATCCTTCATTGAAGAAAGGAGGCAGGGTATTCAGGAGGAAGTCAGAGTTAAATGCTGTAGAGGTCAAAAGATACAACGGGGGACTGAGGCCAGGAGGTGCCAAGCTTACCTGTGCTCATAGGAAATCATAGAATGTCTATAGTTTACCTGCAGCTGCAGTGGATAGTACAGAAATGCAGAGGAAAGAAAAGACTGTATTCTGGTCTGATCCTGAACCAGGCCAATACTAAAATAAAAATTCGTTGTGGTATTGAGTTCTATGGTTCAGAAGCTGTAAACAATTCCCTGAATCTTCTTCTTTATAAGTCCATTTCCACTGCAAGAGTTTAAAATCAGTTGAGCACTGTATTGGGCAGCTGGAGTCTGGAATTAATTGCAATGATAGTACGTAATATTTTAAAGTAGGAACAGATTATTCATTCAAGGAAAGAAAGGAAAATCTTCAATAAATCATGTTGATTCCTCTTACAACAGTTTGTTATAGTTTTTAAATTAAAGCTGTTCATTCTGAGAGATGTAGTATAAAACTAACATCTGGTACTCCAAGTTTTCAGTACAAAATAAGAGCAAGATGCATTACTGAGACACTATCCCCTCATCCTAGCCCCAGAAAAGATGAGTCTGTGTGTCATGCAGCCCTGAAAAAGGGCACAGGGCACTGAGCAGGTGAAACTTCTCTCAGATCCTGTCTGAGAGTGTAGCAAGCGCTCTTCCCAGTTCACAGCTGAAGGTCCTCGTGTTGCAGCAAGCTCAAATGGCTCACTAAAAGGGAGCAAGGATCTCTTCATTCTGTTAGGTAGGTTAGCTCTCAGATTTTAACAGACGAAATTGAGGAATTAAGATTGACTCCTGCATTCAGCCATGATGGATAATAAAGAATATGTGAAATGAATGCACTCTCCCCTAGCAATTAAAAAAGATGTTGTTCAATGGACTCTTCACCCTAATCAAGACCAATACCTGCCTAAATTCTTAACCTTTTGAAACATCCACCCATGAGCCCTTTCTCTTGAAAGCACTAGGAAGTCCATTAATGTATTTTAAACCAAAACCCCAAGTATAAAGCATTTTCCCCTCCCCCAAAGACTCAAATTCCACTATAAAAAAATCACCTTAGATCTGTGCAATAGGTCTTCTCTATTGCCCACCTACTTCTTGAAGATGTATTATATTTCACAGTAAACCTTAACTGTAATTCCTCACTTTAACTTCTGTGTCAGGTCTAAATTCTTTTAAATGCCAAACACAAAAGAGCAAGATTTGCTGCCAGCCTCCTGGACCCACATTCCCTGGTAACATTTCCACGTGGAATTTTCACAGTAAAAGTTAAACAGTCTGAATATTCAATGAACTCAATATGAGTTCCTGACAGAGAGGTTCAAACTTGGGAAGTTCTACTGTGCAGAGGTTTGGCTCATAAAAATCCAAGATCAGACAGACCAGTTCCAGCCCAGGTTCTTGGATCTGCACCAACCCCCCTCAAATATAGCACTTTGGCATGAGGATTACTGTGAACTGCAGGCAATTGAGAAGAAGTAGATACGAGAAAACTGTACTCCCTGCCTTTGCCTAAAAGTAGGGCACAAATTTACAAAGATTCTCCAACCCTCTCTACCAGGAAGGACAAAAGTTCATCACTCGAGACAGTGTTAGACCCTCAACAGCCTGGAAGTGGCCCCAGAGGAAGTCCATCACAAACTTTACCAACTAGCCTCTATCTTCCCTTAGTTCCCCACAATTTGCTGCCATGAAGACTCAAGATCCTTTGCTTTTTTGTCTTGTCATGTTGCTAAAAATACATGGTTCTTTGCTAAGCTTCTCTACAAACCCTTCTTCTGACCAAATCTTGGAGTTGCTCATCTTGAGCACTGCCACATCATCATGATCCACATGCTAGTAAATTTCTATATGCTTTTCTCTTGTTCATCTGTCTGTTGCTCATCTAGTTTACAGGGTGCGTCAGAAAATCTAGAAGGGTAGCCAGAAAAAGAATTTTTCCTTCCGGAAGAGTCCTGGGCTAGGACTTCCTGAAAGGGACTCTGCCATCATCTAAAGCTCCTGCTGCATTTCCAATGACCCGTATACCCGAGACATACAGGCTCCTCTCTCCCTACTCTTCTAAGCAAACGTCTACTCTGAAGGCTCAAGCTCTGGAACTACTAAATAGAGCTCTAATACCAGACTATGTGATCTCCCCTAGACCCTGTTTGTTCAATAAATGACCCCTGAGTCAGTGGGGATGCCCATATGTCCAGACTTCTGGGCCTGTCTTGATTAAATGAGTGCACCAGGGATGGTCCAGGCTAAGACAAGCGTCACACAGAAAGCAGGGAGCTCTAAGCACTTCGACCAGTAACACCACTGTCTATTATACTTCACAGGCCTGCAGCTATACCACTGCAGCGTCCAATCCCATCAGATTTCAGAAGCAAAGCAGGGTTGGGCCTGGTTAGTACATGGATGACAGACCACCTGGGAACTCCAGGTACTGTAGGCTTGGGAGAAGGACCCAGCAGCCCACTCCCTAAAAACAATCAGCCATTGAAAACCCTATGAATAGCAGGGAAGCACTAAAAATAGTGTTTCGCCTGTTGTAAGCAGGGTCACTATGAGTCAGACACCAACTCCACAGCACCTAATAACAACAACATTTTCACACAGAAAGCTTTCATATTCAATGTTGTATTTGTACTTCATTAATTTGGGGAGACAAGTGGGGAAGGAGGTGAAATGATCCCCATTTCACAGAGGATGATATAGTCCTGGGAAGGTAGATGGCTTTCCCAATGTTATATGGCCCAGTGTTGAAAATCAAGTCCAGGTCTCCTGACAGACCTGAGGCCATAAATTAAGAATCTACTGAGCCAGAGAGTAGAAAATGGAGCAAAAGAGGCCATGCAAAGCCACCTCACGTACTGGTCACAAGCCTGTTTTTCTGGTGTCTCACTTCTTATCAGCACTGTGTCTTTCAGGTGGCCAGTCTTTCCATTCTGCATATTGGCTGCCATGGAGTCTCCTAGCTGTGCCATTTGTCCAAAATCATTTCTTCTACCATCTACTCTTTCCTGACCAACATTGAAATTTTCCCTGATGGGCTGCTTTCAGAAGCTGATTGCTCTTCTTTTTCACTAAGGGTGATGATGACTAGTCCTGGGGAATGACAGGGGAATCTAAATGAATCCTTATTTGGCAGATGAGGAGGATATCCCAGCCAGTGAGTACAGAGGAGTGTGGTAGAAGCTACTGCTTTCCCTATAACACCCATTCTGTGCTTTCTCTCTATCTCAACACAGAACCCCTTTCTCTCTCTCTCTCTCTCTCTCTCTCTCTCTCTCTCTCTCTCTCTCTTCCTCTCTCCCTCTCTCTCTCTTCCCACTACTTAGAGGCTAAACCCAGGGACTCACACATACTTTACAAGTGCTCTACCACTGGATTTCAGCCCAGGACCATTTATTATGATTTTTTATTTTTGAGTCAGGGCCTTGCCCAGTTATGCAGGCTGCCTCTGGCCTCGAACTCTCAGTCCTCTTGCTTCAGCCTCCCAAGTCTGCTGGGATTACAGGCATACACTTCCATGCCCCACTAAAGCCCTTGATCTTTGACTGAGTACATGGCTTCCATAAGTAAATGTATGTTTCTCCACCTCTCATTAGGCTGTGTGCTAGTTAGATTGTGTATCACTGTGGCAGAGTACCTGGCTGAAACAATTTAGGAGAGGAAAGATTTATTTATAGCTCAGAAGATTTCAGTCTACAGTGGCAGGAAGGCATGGTGGAGCAGCCAATGGCAGGGCCTGTGGTAGAGGACTTTTCATCATAGCAGATCAGGAGCAGAGAGAGCTTATCAGACTCAGGGGTCCAGGTAAAACCTCCAAAGGCCCCACTCTCCAGTGACCTACTTTTACAAGCTAGGTCCCGCCTCCCAAAGTTCCATAGCCCTTCAAAACAGAGCCACCACCTGGGGACCAGTATGCAAACACATAACCTTTGGGGGATCTTTTTGATTGAAACCGTAACAGGCTATATACGCCATGTAACTAAATTCTGCCAATGCATGGTGACTGGAAATGACATGTGCCATTTCTGCTTACCTCCTGAAATAGAAGGGATGTGCCCTCCTCAACCACCTGTTGAAACATGGACATGGCAGTAAAGCATCCTTGATAGCATAGAAAAACAGCATAGAAGCCAAAGGCCTGGATGTTGCGCGGTCACCCTAGACTGTTCACACCTGGACTGTTTAATGAGAAACTATTTTGTTTACCCTCCTTTCTTTAGCATCTCTGTTAGAACAGCTAAAATATATCCTAAATAATTCCAGGGACCTGTCTGGAGATCTACAGCCTGTTTCACTCTTCAAGGTAGAAAAAACTATCCTTCGCCAGGAAGGGGTAGTTGGAGGCATGCCTAATTCATCAGTGCCTGAGAAATAAAGCCATTGAGTCCTTGGGCTGGAAGAGACTGGAAATGTCCCTTTGCTTGGATAAAAGAAATACATGAAGTTGGGGAAAACAATCTGATCTGCGGCCCACCTGTGGCTAATTGGAGTCCACAGCCTCCACCTAAAGAAATTTAAATTTAATTTTTTTGAAAGCTGACTCCCAAAGTCTTTAGGCTGATTTGGGCCCAAAGGCCCCCAGCCTTTGACTTCATATCTGGTCCAGCTCATTCATTTCACAGATGAGAAAGGTTGGTCACAGAAAGGTTGGATTATTTCTCTAAAATCATTCAGCCCTTTAGAGAAACCTGTGCCTTGAACACAGATGTCCGACCATAAGTGCTTGTGCCTAACCCCATCAATTCTAATCTTTTGGCTGAAGCCACAGGCATCTTACACCCAGGTCCCAGACAGGCAGGGAGCAATCATGTACCATTTTGATTCTGACAGAAAACTCTGCAGTTAAGGAAAGATCAGTCTGTTTTCTCTATCTCTTATCTTCTTGAGCAATTCAATCTTACAGCCATTGAACAGTGGAGAAGGTCCCCCTGAGGAGAACCGTTCCTGAGTGTTGGAGCCTGAGCCAGACAAGGAGGACACACTTGTGGGAACCAGGCCAGCTATCAGAACCAGAGTGAGGAGAGGAGGTGGGGGCAGTGCAGATTGGTTAGACAAGGGGAGGGGTCAACAGGAAAGTGCATCAAGAGTAATGGAATATCAGAGACAACTGTTGCAGATAGATACCGAAAGGGACAAAACTAAAATGAACCCTGTGATACTGGGTTGGATGTGGAAATGTTGATGTAAACTCATAGTTGTCAATATAAAGATTTAGGAAGAAATATAGATGTATATGTCTGCCCACTGCAGATGCCTGGGGTAGTGACATCTTCACACTGACAGGCCTGCCTTTAAATCAGCCTTTAAATATGACACTTTACTAAAAAGGACCAGGGCTCCTTGGAGAAATCAATGGCTGATTCGAGAACTGGGGGAGGAAAAGTACAAACTAACCCTAGAACATCTTGTGCCAAAAACTGAAAGCAGCACAGGGACATGTCAAAAAGGACACTGAAGCCAGCTTGGGAGAATCCTCCTGGACAAATCAGGGACATAAAAAGGCTTTTGTTTTCTGGGCCATGCTCCATACCATATGCCTGTAATCCCAGCAATTTGAGAGGCTGAGGCAGGGGAATCATGAGTTTGGAGCCAAAAGCAGACTGCACAACTTAGCAAGACTCTCTCTCAAATGAAATATTAACAAAGGAGTTAGGGTGCAGCTCAGTCATGGAGTGCTTGCCTGACATGCATGAGTGCCTGGCTTCAAACCTCCAGTACTAAAAAAAAGAAAATTGTTATCTACAGTGCTAGGATAAAACCCTGGGCCTTGTGCATGCTAGCCAAGCACCTCACCACCAAGCTGCACTTGAGCTTCTCAAAATTTATTTTGAGCATCAAAATAAGTAATGTAACAAATGGATTATAACTCATTGGATAAGACAGGAAATATAAGTACATGCAATATAAATAAGTGAATAAGTGGAAAGTTTGATATGGAATAGGATATGTTCAGAGTTTCAAATTATTTTTCCTTCCCACAAAGACCTATTAACTTACAAAGCATAAAAGAAATACTTCCAGTGGAAAACACTGGCAGATACAGCGTTAATCAAGATATCAATTCACGTCATCACTATGAACAAACAGAAAGCACACTCAGATAGGATCCAGAAAGAACTTCATGTCACTTCTGTGACTGCACTGCTGAAAATGCACAACCTGAATCCAATTATTATGAAACATCAAGTTGAGGGACAATCTACAAAGTAAGTAGACTGTAATTTCAAAAGTGTTAAGGTCACGAAGTCAAGACAAGACTAAAGGAGACTAAAGAGAGATGACACCATGGACCCTATGTAGAGGGCATTACTGGGATAAGTGGCAATGTTGAGTGGGATATGAAGATCAGATGTAACATATCAGTACTAATTTCCTGATATTTTTCTTTTTACTTTTACTAATTTCCTGATTTTGATGGTTGTATTGTAGTTACACGCCTGCAGCTGTACCACTGTAGCATCCAGTGCCATCAGATCTCCAAAGCCAAGCAGGGTCGGGCCTGGTTAGTACTTGGATGGGAGACGGCTTGGGAACACCACGCGTGGGAGGAGGACCTGGCAACCCACTCTCAAAAACAATCAGCCATTGTAAACCCTATGAATAGCAGAGAAGCACTGACAATACTGTTTTGCCTGTTGGACACAGGGTAGCTATGCGTCGGATATCGACTCGATGGCACCTAACAACAACCTAACACTGTGGTTACACAGGACATATCATTGCTTGTGAAAAATACACTCTAAAGTATTTTAGAGTGATGAGGCATCAGATTGACAACATAGTTCCAAACAGCCTAAGGGGGAAAAGTCCTATGTACTGTACTTGCAACTTTTAAGTTTGTGATGTCAAAATAAAATATAAATTTTGTGTGTATGTGTGTGTTTGTGTGTGTGGCACTGGGGGGTTGAACCCAAGGCCTCAAACGTGTTTTGCAAGTGCTCTCCTACTAAGCTGCACCTCCAGCCCATTTTTTCACTTTTTATTTTGAGTCAAGGTCTCACTAAATTACACTGCTAGCTCTGGTCTCAAACTTTCCATCCTCCTGCCTCTACTTCCGAAGTCACTGGGATTAAAGGTGTGAGCCATCTCAACCAGCTAAAACATAAACATTACAAAAGAAAAAAGGGAAAAGTCAGGCAGGCAGGGAAGGAGAGAAAGGAAGAGCTCCACAATTTCAGGTGCCCTGTTTATATTCACTAATTCAATGGCACTTAACAACATTGACATTCATAAGGGCACTAACTCTGGCTACCCAGATTCAAATCTCTGCTTTATCACTTATCAACTGGGTGACTTGAGGAGTTACTCAACTTCTCTATATCTCCCTTTCCTCTTCAATTAAATGAGGATCATTATAATATCTGATTCCTAGGGGACCTAACAACAACAACAGGGTTGTCGTGAAAATTACATAGGTTTATACTTCTGCTTTGAAAAGTATCTGGAACATGTTGGTTGTTGTTAGGTGACATCGAGTGGGTATCCGACTCATAGTGACCCTACGTACAACAGGTGAAACACTTTGTCAGTGCTTCTCTGCTATTCATAGGGTTTTCAATGGCAAATTGACTTTTGGGAGTGGGTTCTGGGTCCTTCTCCCAAGCCTTCAGTATCTGGTGTTCCCAGGTGGTCTCCCATCCAAGTACTAACCAGGCCCAGCCCTGTTTAGCTTCTGAGATCGGATGCCGCAGTGCTACAGCTGCAAGCACCTGGAACACAGCATCCGGTAAAACAAATAAAATGTCCTGTGAAGTTGTTTGAAATTGAATAACATTACATATGCTCACTGTGGGGAAGAAATGGAAGGAAAAATAAAACAACTTAATTACATTTCTTAATTTAAAAGAAAACATAGAAACCTTACAATTACAAGTAAACATTTTTTCCCTTTGGAATTTTGGGGCTTCTGTTTTTCCCAGCAGAGTACCCAGTGAAGCTTGGATGATCAGTGTGGCTAACAGAAGAGTGGTTGGAGACACGGTTACCGACCACATTGGAAAGTAAAGAAACTCATAAAAGCACAGCATTGAGCTCAACATACCTGCTAACTGTGAAACTTTTCCATGGCGACCTGCTGGATACCAGAGTCAGCTCAACTACCTCAGTGATGGAGATGTTTGCTCTGACCAACAGTGACACCTACAGGCCAATACAGAAATGACAATTGATATCCAAATTGACCAGATTTCTAAAACCCTGGAATTGTCAGGCTGCAAGGAATTGCAACAAGCAAATAGCAAATGAGAAACAGTTGTTGGATCCGTGTTTCTATTTTTCAAGCATAATCTACCTTGGAAAGTAAATGCCCTCTACAACAATTTATGCATAAGATGGGAGGAATCCCATTTACAATACCTGAAATAAAATATGTAGGAATGAACTAAAAAATTAAGATACAGCATGGAAAGAAACCTGAAACATTGCAAAGAACCTTAAAAGTCTGAACAAATCAAGATACATAGCATATACATAGATTTTTAGGAATCTGAGAATTGTAAATCCTCCTCATTCATAAATTTAATGATTCCAATAAAAATCCCAAACAACTACTTTTCAAAAACCTGAAAAATGTTTCTAAATTTCATTTATGAAGATAAGTATTTAAAACTGCAGACAATGTGGAAAACAGCCTTCTCACACTAACCAATATGTACCAGGGACCATGCATGATGTTACTTTTATTTTTTGTCTTGTTTTATTCTGGTTGTTTTGTTTTGAGACAGTCTCCTCGTGACATAGCCCAGGTTGGCTTCTAACTCATGATCCTCCTGCCTCAGCCTCCCAAGTTCTGGGATCACAAGCCATGTGTCACCATATCCAGCTACAATGTTACTTTTGTAATTTTTCTCTTTAAGCTTTACAGGTGTGTGAGACAGGTATTATTACCATTTCCATTTAGCAGAAATGTATTATCTAAACTGAGCAGCACCCATTTCTTACCTATGGTAACATCATTTCAATTTCCCTTTCCTAGGGTGATTAACTGCGCTTGATTTCAGTATTAGGGCTATTAATCCAGGTGTTCAGCCCTTTCCTAGCCAAGGTGGAGGTACATTACCTCCAGGGTAAATGATCCATGCCATTACTTGCTCCTTGCCAGGAAATTTGAGAAGAAACACAAAAACCTTAAAAATGGTTGAAAGTCACCATTCTAGCAGGGGTAAAAGGGTTGATTTTTATGTGCCATCTAGCCCTGGAATTAAGGAAAGAAACCTAGGAAGCATCTATAGATTGCCCTCTCTGCAGACAGGAGTACAAGGAAAGGGAGTGGTGTTAGCAGACCCCTATGACAGGGCCAGGGTTTAGCTCAGTTGTAGAGCACCTGCTCTGCACTCTCTGAGGAGCTGAGTTCAATCCTCAGCACTACAAAAATGGAAGAAGGATGTGGTAGCCCACTCTCAAAGCAATCCTGAAACAACCAGCCATTGAAAACCCTATGAGGGTCGCTATCAGTTGGACCTGAAAGTAGATTGGGGGTCACCAAAAACTGGAGAACAAAGAATGGAGAATGACCACTTACTAGGCATGTGGTTTCTTTTGTGAGATAACATTCTGGAACTAGATAGTGATGGTGATCACACAACTTTATGAATGTGCTACATGCTACTGAACTGCACACTTTAGAATGGATAAAATGATGAGCTTTATGTTGTATTTACCATAAAAAGAAAGAGGGGGGAAATGCAAATTAAGTAATAAGGGCAATTATTAATTTAAGGAAAAAGATTAGACAAGTAGGTATATTAATTTACAATTCTCATCTTATTTTTGCATAGTTGCGATTAAATGATTAGGAATTTAACCAAAAGCTGTGACATTAACAGATTAGAGGAATGGAGGTAAGAGGTTTATGTTTAAGATATTTGTAGTAAGAAAGTTAAATTAACCCTCAACTACCCCATCGAGCCAACAGACATTATATAAATTGACAGGCTGAAAGATAGCAATATAAATTTATTATTTAGAAATATGGAGGTAGATATATATCCATGTGCGGCGTCGCCCTGCCACTGGACCCACTCCGGCCGTGAGCAGGGACCAGCAGCCAAAGACCCGTCTTCTGGTGAGGGGGAGCTGGGTACCCAGGAGCCACGCCACCCGGAAAGGAGACTTATGCCCACGGCTGCTCTGAGAAGCCTTGAAAAAGGCAGGCTCAGAGACTTCTGCCCATGGCTGCTCTGAGAAGCCTTGAAAAAGGCAGGCTCAGAGGCCTCTGCCCAGGGTGGCTCCTTGCTTATTTTCTTCCCAATGAAGACTCCAAGTGCTCTGCTCCAACAGCTCTTTATTTCTTCCTTGTCAGTCCTGGTCGATGGAATGGACCCAGACTGCTCTGTGTATTGCCCTTATATACTCTTCTGGGGCTTGCCGGGGACCAATCAGAGGCAGTTACCTTATATGGGTTTCAGCCAATCAGAGGGGATGTTCAAATTTGGTTTTGTAAAAATAGCCAATCAGGGGTGGTTCCAGAACAGTCCAATCAGGAGCCGTTCTGGGGTTTGGAAACAGCCAATCAGTGTCGAGGGGCCGGAGGCAAGGGAATAGATGCCAGAGCCATCTTGGGGAGCTCGATGACCCTGAGTTCCAGGATGTAGGGCAAAGGTGACTGCCTGGGGAACAAGCCTCAGTCCTCCAAGGGAGCCTAGATAGGCCCTGGGGCAAACTGCCTCTCGAGGCAGTGCCCTACATATCCAAAGGAAATGAAATCATTATGCCAAAAAGACATCTGTACTCCCATGCTTATTGTAGCATCATCACAATAGCCAAGAAATGGAAACAAGTTAAATGTGTATCACCTCAATGAGTGGATAAAGAAAATGCCGTACATATATTTAATAGAATACTATCCAACAATTGCCTGAAGCCATAGCCCTGTGGCATCCGATTCTGTCAGATCTTGGAAGCTAAGCAGGGTTGGGCCTGGTTAGTACTTGGATGGGAGGTGGCCTTGGGAACACCAGATACTATAGGCTTGGGAGGACCTGGCAACCCCCTCCCAATCAATCCACCATTGAAAACCCTGTGAATAGCAGAGACGCACTGACAATAGTGTTTCCCTTGTACATAGGGTCGCTATGAGTCAGATACTGACGCGACGGCACCGAACAACTAACATCCAACCATTAAAAAGGATGCAATCCTGACATTTTACAACAACATGGATGAAACTGGAGGTCATTAAGTGAAATAATCCATAATGCAGACAAAGGCAATTACCTCATGATTTACTTACATGTGGAATCTGAAAAAGCTGATCTCATAAAAGTTGAGAATAGAGTGGTGGTTACCAGATGCTGGAAAGAGAAGGAAGGAGGGGGAGAGGTTGATTAATGGGTACTAAGTTACAGTTAGATAGGAGCAAGAAGCTCTATTGCACAGCAGAGTGGCGACAGACAATAATGTACTATTTACATTTCAAAAAGTTAGACTTTCCTTAAAAAAAAAAAAGCAGCTAGAAGGATTTTGGATGTTTTCTCCATAAAGAAACATTTGAGGGGTATGCTTACCCTAATTTAAACATTACACAGTGTAGACGTGTATCAAAACATCATATGGTACCGAATAAATATGGACAATTTAAAACTTTCTTATGTATATATTAGTTTCTTTAACTTAAAAAAGAAATGTCAAGGTAAAGAGCAGTAGGAAAGGCGAGGGCAGATTACTCTGGTAAGTGGGAATTGGGTGGAGTAAAGTGGAAGAGAATGTGGCCAACTTATTTTTATTATAACTGACTAGCCCCACTTGAATATTTTACTTTGTACAAGTATTACTTTTGACTTTTAATAAAGATAAAAAGAATAAAAAGGAAGCAGAGGAAAACATTTGTAACTTGACTTTCTAAACTTAAATAATTATAACTATATAAAAGATCAATAGTTTGTATTATATGAAAAATACAAAATATATCAGTGGTTTCTGGGACTGAAGAATGGCAGTCCCCTGAATCCTACCTTTTTCACGTTATTGTTGCTTTTAGGTGTCACTGAGTCAGGTCCAACTAATTGTGACCCTATATGCAACAGAATGAAACACTACTTGACGTTGTGCCATGCCCAGCACGCCAGTGTTGTCTGCAGGAGTGGGCTGCTGGGTCCTTCTCCCAAATCTACAGCAGCCAGTATTCCTGGGCAGTCTCCCAGCCAAGGACAAACCAGGCCCAACCCTGCTTAGCTTCCGAGATCAGAAGAGATCAGACGTTTTCTTAAACATACATACATTGTCATTAGTTACCATCACATCAGGTTCTAATAACTAATAACGACCCTCATAGAGTTTTCAATGGCTGTTTGGGGATTGCTCCCAGAGTGGCTTGCCACATCCTTCTATTTTTGCAATGCTGGGGTGAACCTGGGTCTTCAGACAGTGTGGAGCAGCAGGCTACCAACTGAGCTAAACCCCAACCCTCTTTAACATTAAGACCAACAAATATCACAAACACAAACACAAGTGATCAAGTGGAAGGGTGGTAACTGTGGAGAGGGTAGAAATTGCAAAAACAATCAGTATTGCAAATTGTCCAGAGATCAGACAAATAAATAAGGGAACCAGGTAAACAAGTAAATCATGCCAGGTGTAAGATGATGAATGTGCAGGGGACTGCAGGAAGTGAGGAATGTATCTCCTATAAAAATACTGAAATGGAAAGTATTTTAACACTCCACACCAACTTCTCAAGTTTGCAACTTATCAGAGTGAAGTTAACCCTTTCAAGACAAATTTTTTCAATTAAAAGGCATGATAAATTTGTTTTTATTGTTTTTGTCGTTAATCTGTGTATATGTCACAGCAGTCTTTTCACCATTTTTCTGTATTCTGTCTACATCAGTCATTCCACTTCTACGGCAACTACTACTTGCTAAAGCTACTAGGATTTACAATCCCACTCGACCATACTGTTGGGACGTTATCATCCCACACACAAAAATAAACATATTTCATGCATTTATACAATTAGATATCTAGCAAAATAATAAGTATGATTTATAAAGGACTTACCTTCACATAGTGTAAAAAGCGCAGCAAAATAACATACTGAGCAAGTTCACAAAATATGATAAAATTTTAGATTACATAATCGGCAGTAATGCCATTGTGCTAATATTTGCATACAATAAAAAGTCTGAGGTAGCTATATTACAGGTATATTCAAGAGTAACTAACCCATCAGTATTTGTGCAAATTGCATTGGGATATACTGCCCCATTCTTCTTGAAAGAGTTACCTGGAGAACAGTCCGAAAGTGCCTGGGAAGAAGGGACGAGCACAAGCACTCCAATCCGAGGAGACAGAATGCATCCATGCTCTGTGGTTGTAGCATGAGTGAGAGGAGGCTGATGAGACTCTCCCCATAAGAGGGGACTGCAGGGCATTACAGCATTCATATTTCCTCTGAGAACCGCCTCATCCCCATTGCATGAGGTCTTCATCAGGAGTGCCTGCCCTGCCTCCCACAGTGGAAGGCAGCAGCCAGGTTGGTCCTCTGACTTCCTCGGGACCCACACAGCCTGCTGTTGGGAGGGGCACACTGGATGCTCTCCCCACAGACAGGAGAAGTCCAGCAAGATCCTAAGAATGTTAGGGTTGCCCAGCACGGTGGTGCACACCTATAATCCCAGCGGCTCAGGAGGCAGAGGCAGGAGGATCGCAAGTTCGAGACCAGAGGCAGTCTGTGTAACTTAGCGAGACCCTGTCTCAAAAAGTTAAAAAAAAAAAAAAAAAAATGGATTGCAGGTGCACTTGCAAAGCATGCAAGCACAAGGCCCTGGGCGCAACCCCCAACACCCCCCTCCAAAAAAAGTTAGGGTTTAGTGCAGTGCCAGATGCAAGGTTGCTAGCCTCAACTCTTCATTTACCCAGTGCGGACTGGGAACTGGCAGTAGCAGCCAGAACACAGGATTTAGGAGGGAGGGACAGCAGCCTTGAAATGCTCAGTATAACCAGTAATCAGGAATACAAGACTCCAAAACCTTCAAATATGCAGCAAGCAATAACACATACAGATGTACATTTTATTTTTGTTAAAAACATTAATAAACAACTTTTATTTAAGTCAGTAAAAAAGAACAAGGAGGAACAATTTAAAGGCAAAGCATAAATGAACATTATGACAAAAGAATTGAGTCCTTGTGCCAGAAACGTGTAGAAAAATTATGAATCATCTCAAAGAAAGCTTCGAGAATCAGTTTTGCCCCACTTCTCCACCTAAGATCATAGCTCCTATTTACCCCCTTCTAGCCAGCATACAAGAGACATTATTGTAATGTGCAGCCACAATGTCACGGCTCCCACAGATGTACAGGAGACTGGAAAGCCTCCTTAAATATCTAACTGCAAAGAAATTCGAAAAAAATGTTTAAATCAAAATGAATACTGATATAGCTTATATTTTAGAATATTTGTTTTAAAATGTGCTAGGAATACAGGATATAAGAACACATTTCAAAAACGATTTTGCAGCCGGGCGCGGTGGCGCACTTCTGTAATCCCAGCGGCTGGGGAGGCAGAGGCAGGAGGATCACAAGTTCGAGACCAGAGGCAGTCTGGGCAATTTAGTGAGACCCTGTCTCAAAAAAGTAAAAAATGGGCTGAGGATGCAGCTCAGTGGTCCAGCACTTGCAGAGCATGCCAGCACAAGGCCCTGGGTTCAACCCCCAGTACCACAAAAAAAAAAATTTTTTTTTTGCACAATTTCACAAAATGAAAATTGCCTATTACTACTAACAAAAGGAAAATTTGTAGACCAGGTTGGCCCTGAAATTGAGATCCTACTGCCTCAGGCTCCCAAATAGTGGGATAATACATATATGCCATCAGGTCCAGCTACTAAACATCTTTTAAACGATGCTAAATTTTCTTCATATGCAAATAAAGCAGGGTTAGAATATTTAAACATTGTGACCCAAAAAAGAAAAATCAAAACAAGATTTTTAAAGTTAATACCCAAATTGCACAATTTCCCTAAACCACTGCTTATTTTTATTATCTCTCAGTACAGCATCACCAAATCTATTAAGGAAAAATTGGATTTCAACAGGACCATGGCATGTTTAAAATGAGTACTCAGTTCAATAATGGGGAGCAAACAAAAAGTGCTCGGAAGGAGAGCAGGGGAAAGATGGTTGTTGTCAGGTGGGCTGTAATAAATGTAGGAGGCCGAGTACCTGAGTCTCCAACCTCATTTTTGTTTTTGTTTAATTTTTATCAATTACACATTCTCTCTTGATGAAAGAACTGAATAAATGAGGCATCTGGCACACACCTGTAATCCCAACTTGGGAGGCAGAAGCAGGAAGACCCTCAGTTTGAAGACAGCCTGAGCTCCATAGTGAGACTATCTCCCGCGAACAAACAAAAATCAAATAGTTCTACAATGCTTGTTGTGAAGAATAGCAATCCCTGTGTATCCATGGCCACAGCAATGATTCCTTCAGAACCTATCTCTCTACCTTTGTAGATCCCTCTTGCTGCTGCTTCTTTAGCAGTTTTAGGCACTATTTATCTTAACACTATAGAAAATAAAGAACCATATGCTTTTCACCTACCCTCACTTCTGACTTCCTCCTGCCAACATCTTCTTAATAGGTGTATCATCAGTATCTGGCTTGATCCAATGGTGACAACAGCATGCCTATGTAAAAGCTATTCACAGCTGGCCATGGAACGTATCAGGAATACCTTTCCTCCCTTGATACATTTATAGTTGTTGAGTTTTTCATGTTCTTGCTTCTCTGCATCATAATTCAACCCTCAACTCTTTACCAGTTGTCCAAATCTCTCCACATCTTGATATGTCAAGTTATCTACAGTCATCCTGTTCTCCAAAGGCTTCTGCCCTGATCCCATCTGACAGGAGTAGAGGAGGTGGCAGCTGCATACAGAAGGGAAGCATGGAGCACCAGGAAGATAGGAGAACAGAGGCTCTAGACTCTGCTTGCCCAAAGGCTCCTGTGCAGCTTCCCAATGAGGAGCTGGTGTCTCAGCAAAGACCAAGTAACCTTTCCCCAATTCTGTGTAAGCACATACTGCCACACACAGAGGATCACAGATTGAGAACAACTCCAAGAGGAACGGCAGAAGCCAATTAGCTAAAGAAAACAGTCTGAAGTTGCATGAGACATCCACTTGTTCTGTCAGTAGAATTCTGCACAGGCAACTTCAGCCTCACAGCCCTCGGCATGGGGCAGGTTCTGGGGCAAGAGTGAAGCCTTTAACTACCATGCAAATCTCTTCGGAGTTGACACAGTCATCACAAACAAGGGCCATAACTGGTGGTAATTACTCTTTGTCATTTTAGCTTTTTCTTTTCTTGTGGTGCTAAGGATGGAACCCACAGTCTTGTGCATGCTAGGCAATTGCTCTAAGCCACACCCTCGGCCCAGTTAAACCCAGTAAGTCATTCCACATGAACACAATGCTAGAGTCTCTGGCATATAAGGGAAATATCTGCCCTCCAATCACACTTTTATTCCAATATATTCCAGAGAAGGGTAACGTGGATCAATGTTCAACATGGAATTCATTATTTAGGAGACATCCTGCTCCTACTGTGAAGACTATTTTCTTCTATATTCTGTTCCATATATTCCCAAATTCCTACCATTACATGTACCCTTTCTAATTATAAAATAATCATTAAAATTTTTAGCCACATACAACAATGAAAATCCATCCAATCCATTTTTTACTAAATACAGCGCTGTTGTGAACATTTTATTTTGATTTATTAAAGCCAAGTCTCTTGATTTAGTCAGGGCTCTGGGGTCATTGGAGATTAGCCACTGTCATATTCAAAATGATGCATTTCTCAGGGCAAAGCTTAATTTTCTTGGTTTCTTCAGATCAGCCACAGGAATGCCTAAGTAATGCCAACCTGAAACACGTTTACTGAAACTTGATTCCTTGGGCCAGAGGAAGGTCCTTACTGTAGTTGATGGTACTAGTGGGGGGAAAATGAACAGAGTTAAACAAATGATAGCACATACATTACACAGAATACTTTCATGTCGTTAAAAAAATGTAGGTCAATCTTTATGCTAACAAGTTATAAGTTGTTTTAAAAAAATTAGGAGATAATGTTATAAAGGATTCCAGTTTTATAAAAGGAAAAAAAGGAAAAAAAGTCTGAAAGACGCATATCACACACATTACTCACTTTTTCTTTTGAGCAGGACACAAGAATATCAAGGGCTGTAACTTTATCTCTCTCAAAAACTTGTATTGATTATCAGGAAAAACACAAATATTCCCAATTTGATAGAAAGAAAATAATATAATTTAGAAGATAGAAGCTTCTCTATAGTTACTGGGAGTCCTGTGCTTTTTCTCCTGAGAGGAAAAGTATCCCCACGAAATGGGCTCAGAAAAGTCATAGCTAAGTGCTTGCCTGTCTAGCTCTGAGTGCACAAGAAAAGAGAGAGAGACACCACGGACTTCAAAGAACGAGAAGCCAGCAGAGGGCATGCATGTGTTTGAAATTCAATGAGCCACAGCCAAAGCCCCTCTTCAGTCCCTGACAGGGATACAGCTGCTGAGGTTGTAAGAAACCAAGGCTGAGGAGCCCAGCCAGGTTACAGAGCTGGCAAGAAGCAGTGAGGGGAACTAGGATGGGGCCCCTGGGCTCCTCGCCCAGTGTTCTTTCCACAACACAGCAGCACATGGCCTGACTCCACCCTTTTAGTTATTGCACTTGGATAAAAGCTATGTTTACCCACAGTGGGTGGGGAAACAGACTAAAAGTAAAACAAGTAAGTTGTAGTCAAAATCTCCCAGAAGCAGGCTCCCTCTCAGTTATGTATGTCTGGGCAAATGAGCTAATCTACTTTCAAGGGTCCTGCACACTGTTCCGAGCTGGCCTCCCCCACCCTCACAGCCAGGCCCGCAGGCCCCTCTCTGCCTCCAACTTCTGCTTTGACGGTCTGAAGCGGGAGGAAGTGCATCCCAGCAGAAAATGAGGAGGACAGCTGCTTCCACCTTCTCCTGTTGGTTAACCCCCATATGTCTGGCTCCTACACTGTCCCCTGGGTAGAAGCCATCACTAAGCCAGTTTCACAGTCAGGTGCCAGGCACTAACTGAAGCTAGACAAGGAGGCTAGAAAAATAATACAGGTCTAGTGTCTCTTAACTGAAATAAGTGGGAATAGGGAGTGCTTCAGTTTTCAGATTTTTTTTCAACTTTAGAATATTTGCATATCCATGAGATACCTCAGGGGCGGGATCCAAGTCTAAACACAAAGTTCATTTATATTTCATGTACACCATGTATACATAGCCTGAAAGTAATTTCATATAATATTTCTAGCACATCAGATGGGCAGATATGGATTTCCACATGTGGCATCATGTGAGCTCTCAACACTTTTCAGAGTTTGAGATTTTGTATTACATCCTCAACCTGTAACACAAAACGGATGCTCTAAGAGGAGACAGCTGTGGAATGCTAGAAAAACAAAATCAAGTAAAACTGTGCAAAGATAAAACAAGGCAGCAGGGTACAACAGCATGTCACCAATGGCTTTATGACCAAACCCATCTTCCCAAAGCTGCTTCTTACCAAGTAGATCTTCTCATGTACTGCTTCCAGGCATCACTGCCAGACTCCCTGCCACCACCAGTGTGCTTTTCTCCTCCTATGGAAATACAAAACAACCTCATGACTCAGGGGCGGTTTCTTTCTCTGTGGACCCTTACATGGTACCACTGAGATGAAGACAAAAGGAGACCAGAACTGCCTGGCCAGTTACTTTACATTTAGCCCAGAGTATCTCCTCCACAGACAAATAGACCAAGACAAACAGGAAAAAAAGAAGTAAAACAGGAAATAAAATATAAGGAGTTAGGACGAAACAGAAATACATCAAAAAGCAGGACCCCTTACAATACAACTAAGGAATTATGAGTGGAAACCTCTAAACACTAGAAATATAATTTTACCTTCTTGTTTATGCTTATCTAAACATTATTTCTACTATATACATGCTGCTTTTATATTAAAATAGTTTAAGTATTATGTTAATATCCTTAGAGAGGTTATAAGAGGATAATTCCATAAAACAAGAAAAAGATATTATTTGAAAGTGTACCATCAAAGTACAAGAAGTCTTGGTGGTGGTATAGCAGAAGGGGAAAAAAACTCCACAGAAGGATTACAAGAAAAATTTGACAAAATCTCCCACATAGGCAACAAAAACTATAAGATATGGAAAACAGAAAGGAACAGAACACAAAATTAGACAACCAATTCTTCAGGAGACCTCATTTAAGTAACAAGAGTTCTAGAAATTAGAGACAACTGTTGTTGTTGTTATGTGCCATTGAGTCAAGTCCAACTCACAGCAATCCAACGTACAACATAATGAAACATTGCCTGACACTGTGTCATGCCTAGTATCATGTCAGTGCTTCTCTGCTATTCATAGGGTTTTCAATGGCTGATTATTTTGGGATTGTTTTGAGAGGGAGCTGCCAGGTGCTTCTCCCATTTCTGCGGCGCTGAGGATAGAACCCAGGGTCTCAGAGTGCATTCCACCAACTGAGCTAAACCTCAACCCCTTAAAGACAACAGGAGAAAATCATCAAAGATATTCTACCAAAATAAACTATAGCAAAAACATCCTATAACTGAACACTAGCAGTCCTAAGGTCTCAACAAGGCCAATTGCTGGTGCACTGATCGGCCAACAAAAATTCTCCAGTAAGGCATATTATTATGAAATTTCACAATATCAGGCATAAATAGTAGAACAAAATTTTTGAAAGAAGAGGAAAAAGGGGATTAAAAATCAAAATGGATTGGATTTTTAACTGCAATACTAGAAACCAGAAGATAAATGAGTAATACCTTCAAAATTATGAAGACATTATTACAGACTGTGCAGAAAAGGCAAAGCAGGTATAGCAGGTGGCTTGCGAGGTTGCTAGCACCTGGGAACATGGACATTAACAGTTCTCTAAGTGAATATAAAACTCCATTGGGCCTAAACTGTTTTCTAGAAGCAATGTGGTTTATGTTCAGCACATGCCTTCCTTCTGGGAGTCTGGAAGTCTGGTCTGTGCTAGGCAGAGGGGGCCTACGTGACCAGCCCTCAGTTAAAAGCCTTCACCATGTTGTCACAGACCATTGCTGCAGGAATTAAGCACATCCTGTATGACTCCACTGGGAGAAAACTCTTGGAAGCCTGGGCCTCATTTCCTCAGGACCCAACCGCATGCAATAATTTTTACCATGTATTGGGAAAATACAAGAAAAGAAAGTGAGGATTTAGGAAAGTTAATCTGGAGGATTATTTATATATTATCTCAAGTTATCAGACATAGCAGTTAAATCATATTATTTAGTAACACTGAGATAAATGTGGTTTTTTGTTTTTGAGACAGTCTCCCTCTGTAGCCCAGGCTGGCCTTGAACACACACCGATCCTCTTGCCTCAGCCTCCCAAGTGCTGGGATTACAGGCATGCATCAAGATGCCCAGCTAACTGAGGTAAATTTAAAGATTAAGTTGACTTTTTTCTTATCTCTTCTGTTGGGCTGGGTATCAAGACCAGGGCCTCGTACACACTAGGCAATCACTCTGCCACTGAACTATATACCCAGCCTGACACTGTTCTTTTAGTAAGAATAGCCTCAATGTAGCTTCTGAAAAAGAAAAAGGAAAAAAAGTGTGGGCAGTCTGCTTTTTTCCATTATGAGACTTTTTCAAAACTTTAAAAACCATGAAAGCTTAAAGGAAGAAAAGTCAATTGGAGAGAGTAAGGCACAGGCTAGAAACAGATTTAGTTCCTCACAGAGGGAACACTTAGACACTCGTGCACTCAGACAACGACACAGTGAGGGGCCGTGGTTGGGAGACAAATTGAAAACAGAAGCCTTTGTCAAAGTCTGCACATGGAACAGTAATTGTAGTGTTTGGTTTAAAAATATAAAAAAATTCCACTAATTATATAAGCTCTTACAGTTATTAACACATTTGGTTGCTTCCATATTAAAAACAAGATGATGTGTTTTTACTACATTTTGGATAATTTTTAATAAGTACAACTTTATGTTTGTTGGGAAGGGTTTTAATTTAAAAGAACTATTACTAAGTTTGAGTATTAGTAACTCATGGCTTATTAAGAGAAAAGAGAAGTGGGGCCCAGGGAAGAGAAACAACTTGGTATTTCATCTAGAGGAAGATAATACTATATATTTAACATTTACTATGTCCACTTTGTAAACAAACACCAGAATATTTTATGTAATATAGTCTCACTTTGAGGCAGGGGTTCTTAATAGTTCTGGAGTTTCGGGTCTTACGCCTAGAAAACAGGTGCTATATTCCAGGGGTTCACATATCTTGGTTAAGGGCCCCTGCTCTAACCTGCTGCTATAGCTGAGCAGAAGATGCAAGACTTTGGCAGTAACTTCCAAATGGAACATACACTTTTTCAGCCATGTTAGATCACACAAGATTATTTCTGAATGTAAATCATGATTCAGTTTCTTGGTCAAACTTTTCTAAAAGTTAATCCTGCTTTTTCTTTACTGTCCAAAATGGAAAAGGAGAAAGGACTCTACATACCAAATGCACCTCCAATCTCAGCCCCACTGGTTGGAATATTGACGTTTACAATGCCGCAGTCTGAACCTTTAGGTCTGTGAGTAAAAGCAGAGGCATTGTGAGAACAATGTATAGAAAATTAAAAACAAGATGACAACAAAAATACTCAAATACTCAAAAACTCTCAATGTAACTGACTCATTTTTTGAAAAGTCCACTCATCACACAAATCAGATTTACATATATATTCAAAATAGATAGAGCTGTACCCGAGCCAGCGGAAGATTCTGCCCAAATCCTTGGTAAAAAGGCTACTTGAAAGTCCCTGCTTTACTTCATTATTCCACACAAAGACCTCTTCTTCATTCTAAAAGGATAGATATTAGAGGCTATTAGACATTTCAGTGCTCGGGTCAAAGTTCACTAATGTAAACTCATTTCATAAGATGTAACTTTAGTGCACAAATGAAAACCAAGAGTTAAAGTTTTACTAGTTGTATGTTTCTTTTATGATTTGGATCATTTTAAGAGGTAAAACTTTTGGGGTTCTTCCCACAATTATACTTTGAGACACAAAGCTTAATACATTCTTCCATTCAAGCTACTAAATACCTAATATTTACTGAGTTCTTATCAAGTACAACACATTGGTCTATGTGCTTGACATGTATTTATTCAATGCCAACCCTAGAGTACAAGTTTTATATTATCAGTTGCCAATTTATAGACGCACCAATTAAAGCTAAGAGAAACTAAATAATTTGCTTGGAAATGCACAAACATACTCATGTGCCACAAAACATAAAATATAGTCTATGATCACCTTATGTGCAAAGTGATTTAAAGCAAGATATAAATAAATGCAATCACATAACTGCAACAATGGGGAATCCTCACACTCTTTTACCTATTAATAATGGCCCATTCAAACCTGGATTCAATCTCTGCAGTCTCAAAACTAATCCTGTCCCAGACTAGGAAATGATCTTCACTTGTTAAAACCTCCACAGCCTGGTCCCTAATGCAGATTATAACCATAGAAGTTAGATCACCCCATATCTTCCCATTTTGTCTGCTGACAGGTACACAGCACTCAGGCTATTGAACCATTTAGAGCCTGTGTCAGAAGAAGCTACCTCTATGGCCCACACAGCTCAGAATAAGGTGACACAGAAGATGAAGGCTACATATTCCATAAACCCCAGAACTGGTCCACTATCCATCTCGATTTCTCTGGCAGCTAGCTTGGCACGCTTTATAGTTTTAAAGTGCTCACCTCACATTTTATTCCAAACCTTCAGATTTCTATTATTCAGAGTGACTTTCTAAAATCTTCCTAAAGGTTAATCAATTGAAATTTAATGCACCAGCTAGGCATGGTGGTATTCACCTGTAATCCTATGACTTGGGTGGTTGAGGCAGAAGGGTCGCCAAGTTTGAAGCCAGAGATAGCCTGCATAACTTAGCAACATACCATCTCAAAATAAAAAGTAAAAAATACACTAGGGGCGCAGCCCAGTAATAGAGCTCTTGCAAAGTGTGTGCAAGGCCCTGAGTTCAACCTCCTAGTGCTAAAAAAATGAAGAAAAGAAAGAAAATAAGAAAGGAGAGAGAAAGAAATTTAATATACCTTCATTTTCCCCTACTCTTATTATTTATTTCAAAATTCAACTAGAGAAATAATCCAGTTTTACCTTGAATTTAAAGACATAGAGAATTGGAGCAAATGTCTCTGTGTGTGCAATGGATGCATCATGGGCAAGACCTGTCACAATGGTAGGTTCTACATAATTTCCAGGGCGATCCATAACCTTAAGTAGAGAGATAAAATAAAAAGAATGAGAGCATTTTGCTTTCTAGTACTAGGAGTTAGAGAACACAATCTTTGCCTACATTTATTGAAAAAATGAACAATATTTATAGGTGAATTATTTCCCCCAAACAACATCCCATCTTGAATGAAAATTATTTCCTCTTCCTATTGGCTCTAACTTAGTGGGTCAGGGGAGGAGAACCATGCTATGTGTAACAACCAAGTTATGTGAAAAAAAAATTGCTGCAAGTACTTATCTTAAAATTAATTTTAAAAATAAGTAATCTATCCCCATGTGTCACAGACTGAATTGTGCCCCACCCCAAATTTATATGCTGAGGCCCTAACACCAAATGCAACAACATGGAGATAAGACCTTCAAGGAGGTCATTGGGGCATTAAATGAAGTCATCAGGCTAGGGCCTAACGCAATAGGACTAGCATCTCTCCCTCATTGGGGAAAGGTCATAGCAAGAAAGTGTGGTCTAGCCAGGTGCAGTGGCACACCTGTAATCCCAGTGACTAAGGAGGCAGAGGCAGGAGGATCGCAAGTTCGAGACCAGAGGCAGTCTGTGTAACTTAGTGAGACCCTGTCTCAAAAAGTAAAAAAATGGGCTGAGGGTGTAGCTCAGTGGTACAGCACTTGCAAAGCATGCAGGCATGAGGCCCTGGGTTCATCCCCCACACACACAAAAAAAAAAAAAAAAAAAAAAAAAAAAAAAAAAAAAAGAAAAGAAAGTGTTCTCTGCAAGCCAGGGAGACTTCACCAGAAACCAACCTTGCCAGCATCTTGATCTTGAACTATGAGAAAACACACTTCTGCTGTTTCAGCTGCCTGTTATGGCAGTTTGTTATGAAAGTCCAAACAGATTAATACACACTGAGTAGAACCAAAAACCCCATAAAGGGGGTATTATAGACAGTCTCATAACCAACTTCCCTGCAACCACATTCCTAGTTTATTGTCACTTTACAATTGCCTGTCTTTCTATGAAATATTCCGATACCCATCACAAGCTGCTCTGGTTGATGGTCCACCTTCCACTGAGCCTCTGAAATTCTGCTATTGCCCTTTTGAGCTGTATGTATACCAAGATTCCACCGTATTTACTCTCAATGTGCACACGTCTGTATTTGATATTGTCATGCCATATTGTACTAAATAACTTAAATATTACACAAAGGACAAACTATTTCCATAAAGATGAGGTTGAATACTATGTAAAAAACCTAATATAAGAAAAAAAATCAAGGACCATACATGCATGCCTCTGACTAGATGTGCACATGTCTCCAAAACTAAGAAAAAGAATCTAGAGGAATCTACTATCAAGTTTTGCAAGATTCGGTTCTCCATGAATTTTAAATTAAGTGAAACTAAACTGTACGGATAATAAATCACAAGTATAGCTTTTACACAGATAAAGACAACAAATTCTATGAAGAAAACACCTTGGCTATCCATCAAAAGAATCACAAGCAAATGTAGTTCTATAAGTTAAAATAAAACAGTATGTATTTCCATGATTCTCTGCCTTCATTGTCTAAAATAACCAATACATACAGATTCTAATTGCTCTAAATACAAAGTCATCTTCTACTGTGTCATGATAAGAAGTCTCCTTTCCACACAAAGTTCTAGGGACCCAACTCAAAGGTGATCATAACTGAGTTTCTTCTGTGCCCTCTCAGAAATATTTTGCTGTCATCATTCTTTAAAATCTTTTCCCTACTGATGGGAGGGCTCATTACCTTGCCTCCATAGACCACTGTGCCTCCTTCTTTCTTTGCTTCTTCCACTGCTCCAAGAAACCTGCTCACTGCCTGTTTGGTGTGGAGTGGCCCATAGAGAACATTAGCTGGAGAGAGAAAAGGAATGCTTTTCATTTTGCCCTAAATAGCATCATTTTATAACAATAACAGCTTTCTGAATGAATAGCCCTCCCTATATAGTCTCAGCTGAGAGTGGGAGTCAGCAAGCTTTTTCTGTAAAAGACCAAATGGTAAATATTTAATGCTTTGCATCACATATGTAGGCTTCATTACAACGACTCAACCTTGCCTTTGTAGTGCTTAAGCCCCCAGAGAGAATATACAAACGAGTGGAGTTGCCCGGGTGGCAGACATAAACAGATGGTAAGCCAAATGCGCTTGCCAACCCTGCTTTAGAGGAATGCCTATCAATCAAAGCACAGGGCTGGTTTATTCGTTCCAGCATGCCCATTCTCTAAGGACATCACAGTCTGTAGAGCTGGTACGCAGTTCAAGGGGGAGAGCCTCGTGCCACCTTACGTTATGGCTTCTAGAAATTAAAACATTAAAGTAACCACAGGGACAGAAGAAGAGGAAGATTTAGTGAGGCCCCTTGGGGGAGGTCAAATTTTAGGAGAGTTAAAAGCCATTTTCAGCTGAGAGAATGGTAGGAAAGATGCAGGAATGCTTGAAACACTAAAGGAAAGATGGAGAAGCTGAAGCTCAGGAAGCAAGGGGGCAAGAGGATACAGTTCTGGTCAGAAGACAGGCTGGGCAAAAGGCAGTGTCAGATCCTGAGGACTAGACGCCTGTGAAAGAGGAAATCAAAAGGAATCTCGTTTTATTTGGGGTGCAATGGGAAGTGCTGAGTGTTCTAAGCAGAAGAGCGAATGAACTGGTTACATTTTTAAAAATCACTATGGTTACTGTGGCAGGCAGCAGTGGAAGCAGAGAAGTCAGTTAGGGGACCCTTGCACCTCCCATGACAGAGGACAGTGGTGCATTGGACAGGGGAGCAGCAGTGAAGAGAAAGAAGCTCACTGGCTGTCATCTCCTCTAACCAGCACCTCTGAGTCTCGCCCCCACACACATCAAGCCCTGGAATCCTAACCTAGGAGCACATGTGCCATACCAAAGGCCTATGAACCTCCTTTATGGGCCCCGAGGCCTCTCAGAAAAGGGAAAAACAAAAACAGAAACACAAGAAAACTCCTGTAACTTAGATCAGAAACACTTGTAATAGCAGCCACCAAAAAAGCATCTCCTTGAAAACAGAACCAGATACTCACAGTCCCATGGGTTCCCAACACGGATCTGCGCATAGGCCTTTTTAAGTCTATTTACAACTTCATCATGGATGCTTTCATGTAAAAACTATGTGAAAAAAGAAACATCCAGGAGAACAGAAAAATAAATGTACAAGTTTTTAAGCAATGAATAATTTTCTTAACAGTATTCATCAATAGTTCTTAATAGTTATTGAAATATTATAATCTCTGAAAACATAAGCAAACAAAAGCTTATTTTTAACCATGTAAATTCTAATTTTAATATTAACCACATGAAGATAATCATTTCCTCTAGGTACTTCTTAGAAAAAAATTATAAACCACGTCTTGATCAAGTTTCTAAGGACCTGTCCTGCTAAGCTTCATAAATCTATTATTTCTGTTTTTGTTCTAAAGAATTTTTTTTTTTTTTTACAGTACTGGAGGGTTAAGCCGAAGATGTCACGCATACTAGTAAGTGCTCCACCACTGAGCTGTGCCCCTAGATCCTTTTTATTTTTTGCGACAAGATCTAGCTAGATTGCACAGGTTGTCTTTGGCCTCGAACTTGTGATCTTCTTGTCTCAGCTTCCCAAGTCACTGAGATTACAGGCATTCTCCATGACACCTGGCTGAGAATTTTAACATCTTAATTAGACTCAGCTGCACCTGGCCCACACTGCAACCATGAGTCTCACTAAACACAGCACAACAGCTGGATCAAGCCCACCTCTGCTGAGTTACCACAAACACAGCCTCAGGCTTCATAGGACTCCAACCAGCACCATGAGGCTTTAGTCAGACAGAGGGCCAGACCACCCATGCACTCATTCTTGGGTGGGATGTGAGCTCCTGCTATGCTCCTAGTGGCAGAGATGAACTTGCCCAACCATCCATTAAGGTTAGTCTCCATGTGACGAATGACTTGTCCCTCTGGGAACTAGTCATGGAGAGATGCATAGTACTGAAATGTTTTATATTCTACAGTTTGGGTAATGACTAATAATATTCTTTAATATTGAACACTAAACACAAAGCATGGCTATATATATCTGTTCCAAGACACAAGGAAAAAAAATCAAATAAGCTGAATAGAGAAATGTTTTTGTTTTTGTATCATTTCATACTTTACCATCTATAAGTTAATTAAGGGTATAATTAAGAGTATAATCATTTGTAGTGTCCCTATTTCTTTCTAGAATATGTTTAATGTAATTTAATGTTTATGGTAAACAAATTAATACACTGTGAACACCAAGACCATAGTAACTCAAATGTTTTTGAGAACTTCAACTGAGTAATGTAAAAACAAAGAATGATTTTCATTTACAAAAAGGAAAGGAATAAATATGAAAAGTGTGAGAAAAGTAAAAACTGCATATTCATCTATCCTTTTTTGTTCTAATTAGATTATGTTAATCTTATACAGAATCCATTCATACTCTTTGTGAAGGAGAGCAAACACCCCAAATCAATCCCTCTGTAATTTAATTACATAATTTCTTTTAAATTACAAATGGAAAACTCCAAAGTAAAAAAAATAGCAAAAATAGCCAATTTTGTACACAACCAAAACTTGCCTAGTTATGGTATAATTTTTCAGTAGCATAAGAGTCATGAAAATCAAGTTTGTATCTTACACTAAACAGAAATCCAACTGAGTCCACTAAAGCTAAACCATACCTCCTTATACACACTTATTAATCTGTCCTATGTGTGGATATATGTGCATCTTTATCTATGCAGACTATACAATTATTTTTTTCTTTTTGAAACAGTGCGTCTCTGTATCGTGCAATCTGGTCTCAAACTCCTGGATTCAAGAGATTCTCCCAATTCAGCCTCCTAGGTGCTGGGATTACAGGTGCACACTAGCATGCCAAGGTTACATTTATGATTACAGAGAAAGAGTGTACACAAAGACTCATTTGTTTTTCTTTTTTCTTTTTTTTTTTTAGCTTTTCATTTTTTTATTAGAAATTTTTAATGTACATCATAATGTGATTCATTTTGACATGCTTTTCATTGTGACAATTTTCATATATGCAATTTGATAAGCATAATTCATATAGGTTACCCCTTACCCTCCTCTGTTTCTCCCCCTTCCCCCCTTCCCATCTAAGTTTCCCATCCAAGTCTTCTCTATCTTTTACTCATTGTTGTTAGGTGCTGTCGAGTCAGTATCCGACTCATAGCGACCCTCTATACAACAGGGGAAACACTATTGTCAGTGCTTCTCTGCTGTTCATAGGGTTTTCAATGGCAGATTGATTTTTGGGAGGGGGTTGCCAGGTCCTTCTCCCAGCCTACAGCTTCTGGTGTTCCCAGGTGGTCTCCCATCCAGGTACTAACCAGGCCCGACCCTGCTTAGCTTCCGAGATCTGATGGGATCGGATGCTGCAGGGCTACAGCTGCAGACATCTTTTACTGTATAGTATTTTTCTATATGTCCTTGGGTTCCATTTCTGTTTAAGATAGAAACTTTTCCTGTAGTGGTCTTTGTTTCTATCTTGTTAGAACAATTACATGCGATTTCTAGTCTATTTATATTGACCTCATTCTTATCTTCCCTCCCCCCTCTTTTAATGTGATCTGACCTTTGAGTAGGATTTTTCCTTCTTGTAATTTTGAGTCAGCTCTCTCATGAGTGAGAACATGTGTTGTTTCTTTTTCTGAACTTGTGTTCGTTCACTTAAAATAATTTTCTCTAATTCCATCCATTTTGCTGCAAATGACCTTATTTTATTTTATTTTTTTATTTTTTTATTTTTTTATCCATTCTTCTATTGAAGGGCACTTTGGTTGATTCCATATCTTTGCTATTATGAAAAGCGCTGCATTGAACATGGAGATACAGGTGTCTCTGTGGTATGATGACTCATCTCCTTTTGGGTAAATTCCCAATAGTGTTATAGCTGGGTCATATGGTAGATCTATTTTTAGTTTTTTGAGGTACCTCCATATTGATTTCCA